>OVAU01004311.1:0-10220 GCA_900406315.1 Biscutella laevigata subsp. laevigata | reverse complement strand
ACGCAGTGAACAAACTCAGCCAGTACATGCATGCTCCCACATACCTCCATTGGCAAGTAGTTAAGCGTGTGTTGCGCTATCTCTCTGGTACGTCGTCACATGGGATATATTTCTCTGCAAACAGTCCCATATCTCTCCACGCTTACTCTGATGCAGATTGGGCGGGTGATATGGATGATTATGTCTCCACAAATGCATTGTTACATACCTTGGCAGTCACGTTATCTCATGGTCTTCGCGTAAGCAGAAAGGAGTTGCTAGGTCCTCCAGGGAAGCGGAGTACAGAGCTGTAGCCAATGCGACATCTGAACTTCAATGGCTCAGTTCGTTGCTCATGGAACTTCAGATTCATATCCCAGAGAAACCGGTTCTTTATTACGATAACGTTGGAGCTACGTATCTCTGTGCAAATCCGGTTTTTCACACGCGGATGAAGCACATTGCTCTGGATTATCATTTCATCCGAGATCATATTCAAGCTGGTCGACTTCGTGTTGCGCACATCTCCACAAAGGATCAGCTGGCGGATGCTTTAACCAAGCCTCTGTCTCGACAACACTTTAGCAAGCTCTGTAACAAGATTGGAGTCACCAAGGTGCCTTCATCTTGAGGGGGGATATTAGTATATAAGGAAAGGGCTCATATGTCAATGTATTATACCTAGGGTATTCACTCTCTGTACAGTATAAATACCTCTGTAATTCACTTCATAATATAACATACGATTCAATCTCTATATTTTATACCTTGTAAGCACTGCAAAATGTTCTAGTTGCATCCGTCATTTTATATCCAATTCTGTTAAATTTATAGAGTTCTAACTCAAAATAAATTTAACAATTAGTAAATTGATTCATATATTTTTTTATTATTTTTTATTTTTTTATTTTTTTTTTAATGGTTAATTCATATATCTTATAGATTAATTGGAACTTCTTCAACTTCCGATTTGATACATTTTGAGAAATGCGAGCATTTCTCATATGTGTACATCCACTTCTTCTAATATGTGAATTTCATCTATTAAAACTGGATTAATTAAGTGGATTACTTTTAGAAACGAATAATGATTGTATTATTTACAAGTACCTGGCATAGAACATTGAACATGAATCTAGAAGTCGTTCCAACATAATTAAATTTTCTAGATTCCACTCGTATAATCAAGTGTTTTCAACCGAACCTATCTGAAATGATAATTCTCCAACCGAATGATTGAGAATAACAATTTTTGGGAGTCAAAAGATCATCGTCCATATAATTCCTTCTGTTCATAGTTCTCGCAAGTAATGATTTCAGATTTTCTATTAAACTTCACAATTACTTAGCGAGCAAAATCGTATTAAATCCTCCATATTTCTGAATCGAAAACCTCCCTCATACATATTTTTCGAGTTTGAGTTATAATTTTAAAATTCTAATTTTGTTGGACGTTGTATATATCAAAATAATAAATAGTTAATTTATATTATAATATGAGTTAATGTCTATTTAAAAAAATGGAAAAGATATATATATATATATATATATATATATATATATAATGTGGTAAAAAGGTTAATTTTTTCTAGACAATGAGTATAATAATGTTTTGGTATAAAATAAATAATATTATATATACACACACATTTTTCATAGCAACATGATATATTAAATTTAATTTTAAAGATAATTTATGTAATAAGGTTTATGTGATCAATTATATTAATATTAGTTACTTTTGTTTTTGACGTTGTAATGTGTTATTGTGTACGTAGTAGAATATTTATGTTTTTATGAAGTTAATTTTATGTGTAAATTTCATACTATTTAGAAGAAAATTAGAGGGCTCACAAGATAAACATGTTTTCGCGGTTGTGGTTTGGTGGAGCTGGAAGTAGAGATGTGGCTTCGTTCGGCAATACCGGGAACTGCAGGGATCATACTGCCTTTGTGAAGAATATGGAGAAAGATATTCAGTCGGCTCACTCTCTGCATCGGGGAATGTCACAGTGTGTTGCTCGGGAAAATCGATTAATTAGTTAGACTCGTCCGGATGATGGTTGGTATAAAATCAATATTGATGGTGCTTCGCGTGGGAATTTTGGGTTGACTACTGCGGTTGGTGTCGTTCGGGACAGGTTGGAAGATTGGTGCGTCGGGTTTGCACTTAATATTGGTTTTTGTACTGCTCATCTCTCAGAGCTCTGGGGGTTTACTATGGTTTATGCATAGCGTGGCAAAGATGTTTCTCTCGGGTTGCGCTGGAGGTCAATTCAGAGTTGGTGGTGGGTTTCCTCTGTTCGGCGGTCGTGCATTCTCACCCTCTCTCTTTCCTGGTACGTTTGTGCCACGGCTTGCTTGCGAAGGATTGGGTTGTCCGGATTTGTCATGTGTATAGGGAGACCAACCGGGTTGCGGACGGGTTAGCTTGTTTTGCTTGTTCTTTACCGCTTGGTTTGCACAATTTAGAGACTGCTCCCGGTGACGTGAATCAGCTAGTGTTGGATGATCGAGCCGACATTGGAGTGCTTAGGAGAGTTCGGTTGTAGGTGTTTATGAGTTGGGGATTTGTTTCCCCTTTCCCTTACCAAAAAAAAAAGATAAACCTGTTTTCAAATGTATTTTTTTTATCTGTAGAACATAATTTAGTGCATATAGAAGGGAATATAAGTAACAGAAGTAATAAATTAAACAAAAGAGAAGTAGTTAAATAAGATATTCTCATGAGCTCGAAGCTTTCTCTAGAATCTAAAGTGTTCTCATATGGCTTACAATTAGGTATGTGATTTTGATTAGAACAGAAAATTCCAAACCGTACCAAATAAAAAATTCGGTTTTGAGTCAATTTTAATTAGAATTAACTAATCGATTGAAAAAGTAAATCTCAATCATTATGACTTTCACTTCTTCGATTGTCTTCTTTCCATCAAGGAGATCTTTGAAGTATATTTCATGAGAGCGGATATGTACTCCTTGACCAAAGTTCTTCTTTTTATTTCTCTTGCTGGGTTTGGTTAACTTTGGTACTTCCTTAACCTGAGATTCCTGCGAAGGGATATAAATAGAAGAGTTGTCAGACAAATAAGAGTATACATGAACATATGGGGTCCTCTCGGCTTCGATCTCTTCGAGAATGTTCTCCTTGATCTTGTGAAGTTGTTTGTGGGCTTGGAAGAGGTAGGTGGTGGTCGGGTCTGATCTCACTGTCTCGCCGAGCCGGGTTCGGTCAAACTCATCAATGATTCGATCGAACAACTGATTCGTCTGAGATTCGGGTTGGTCGATCACCATACAATCCGGTTAATTCCCTGGATAGGTTGACACGGTTTGATCGAACTTTGCAGTTTTGCATTCCCGGTCTGGTCTAACTCTAGGTAGGTTCGATCGAACTTGAGATCTTGAGGTGCTTCAGCTGCTTTCCTTGCGTAGTGAATGAATGCAGTTGTTCCTTGAGTCGCTTTAGCCAAAGGGAGTGGGTTGGCCTCTTCCTCTAATAATTCTTGGATAACGGCATTAACTCCTCTAGCTATTTCAGACTTTACTAAGAGGACTTCTGATGGTGGCTTGATGGCAGAGGCGAGCTGAGCGACCTGAGTATTCAAGGTCTTCATGTGAGATTTCAACTCTGCAGTACTGAAGTCACATGGTTAGCAAGGTTTGTAACTGTTGTGGCGGTTTGAGTTTGAGTTGCAGCCATCTGTTGCATCATCTGCTTGAGTTCCTCAAATTTCCCTAATGGTGCAGGAGGTACAAGAGGTGCAGGAGCTTACTGCTGCTGAAAAGCTTGTTGATTTCCTCCATAGTTATTAAAAGCACCCCTTGTAGGTACGCTCCTTGGTTGCTGGGGTTTTGCTTGGGTGGATAACCTCCATTGACGCCTTGCTGTCCTTTTTGCCTCTGCTGATTACTTTGTCCAAAGTTCCATGTACCACCAGCAAACGGTTTAACATTAAACTGATTTGAGTGATTACCTTGTTGGTTGTTCTAAGGAGGGTAAAATTGATCTTGAGGGTTCTAGACGTTACTGCTTTTGTATGAGCGGTTTGGGTTGTTCCTGTAATTGGTGTACCCTCTGTTCTGGTAGTTCCCCATGTAATCTACCTCAACTTCTAAGTTTGCACTGTCGAATTGCTGCTGCTGAATGTCGCCTTGATCCCCAACGAAATTCACTGCAACTGGGCACTGATCTCTCTTCAAGAGCTGAGCCACTTGGGCTTTGAGTTCTTATATCTCCTTGGAATGACCTCTAGAGCCAGCTTTCCCTCTGTCATATTTGCTTGCTCTGTTAGCACTGCTCAAAACCAAATTCTCAATCAATATATGGGCTTCTGCTGCAGTCTTGGTCATAAAGTCTCCATTGTGGCTATGTCGAGTGAATTTTGATACTTCTTTGCCACTCCATTGTAGAAAATATTGCAGAGAGTCACTTCATAACCTGTGATGTGGGCAGTCTACAGCATACTGTTTGAATCGGTCAAGAGCCTCATGGAATGTCTCATTTTCGAGCTGTTGAAAACATGCAATCTTGTTCCTAAGCTAAGTAGATATGGACTTGGTATAAAATTGCCCCAAAACGGCAGCCTTGTACTCTTCCCAATTCTTGATAGAACCAGGTGCTAGCTGCAAATACCAGTTGTGTGCTTTGTCAGCCAATGACAACTCGAAAAGTCTGCACTTCAAGGCCTCTTCGGGCACTTCATTGCTCTTGGTGGTGTTACATATTGACTCGAATTTGCTGAGATGTCGAATCGGGTTCTCGCTGGTCATCCCGTGGAATTGGTTATGTTGAACCAGGTTGATTAGACCAGTCTTGATCTCGAAGTCCCTTTTCTCAATTGGAGGAAACTGCACTCCCTGTCCCATGGTGAATTGGGCAGCAAGGGTGTCATAGTATCCCAACATGAGTCTCTGAACCTGCATGCCAACTCCCTAGGGGACTTGTTGTTACACTACTCCGACAAGAGGATTGGGATTTGTTGGTTTTTGGTGATGTTGCTGGTGGTTACCACCCACATCAGGTGGTATGCCAAGGCCTCCTCCTTCAAAATGAGGGTTGTCAACCAGAGCTAGACGAGGGTCTTGTTGTACCTCGTTATCCATCTCGATTCTGCGTTGTCTCCTTCCTACCTTTCCTTTCTAAGCGTCCAAGCTCGTTCTCTAAGGGCGATGGATTGTCAACTATTTTGCTCCTCGATGCCTTAAGCTCATACACTTGAAAGAAAAAGAAAAAGGAAAATTGTGACACTCAAACTCACGAGGTTCGATCGAACTCTAGAGGGTTCAATCGAAGTGGAAAAACGGATGTGCGGAGTTCGATCGAACGAATACTGGTTCGTTCGTACTTTGCAACAAAAGATGCGAAAATAAAAGAAAGCGTCTCAGACGAAAACTCAATCCTAAGATCTCCTAGGCTAGTGTGTTTAGTCCCGACAACGGCGCCAAAAATTACATTAACTTAAATTGGCTCATGGTTTCTATGTTGCAAGATTAATCGAGGCAAGCCTTCCTAATTTGATAGTAGCAATTTTGTTTCATCATATGAGTTGTCAACCGCCAATCACAACATAAGTCTGAACAATTTAGTACAAAATGAGATTTTTTAGTTTGTATTATTGTTGATTACATAGTCTTGACCAACACATGAATGCTTTTGGGGACAACTGTTATTGTTCACCAATCTTTACTTTGACATAATTGACCATACTTTATTTACCATCCTATCTTGACCATCGATTGTTCAAAATAAACCTTAGATTATGTAAAAATTTAGAATTTCAATTTCTCTAAATACAACTCCCTCTAATTCTCAACTAAAAAGTGATGACGTGTGAGTGGAGAGCTCACCCAAAATAAAACAACTTCCAGTATAATTCTTGGAAAGGACTAGTTCCCAATAATTTATTGAGAAGACCGGAACGTAAACAAAAACATAGAGATAACCATATTTTGAATGACTAAGCACACGATTCTTACTAAGAATACAAGAGTATGCATGAAAATACATCTATAAAAATATTGTTAGAACGTCGATCACAAGTCTGAACATTTTAGCACAAACCAATATTTCTTCGTATGTATTATTATTGACTACATAGTCTTGACCAACACATGTATGCATTGTGAACAGTTTTGTTTATCCACCACTCTCTATTGTGACCCTACGTTCTTTGTCATACTATATTTAATCATAAGCATTTCAAAATGTACCTGAAACTGTTGGAAAAAATAAATTTCAACAGTGGCGGTATTTTACAGGGTTGTTCGAAACGACAAGCCCGACGGGACTGGACGACGCAATCCAAGATATTCTAGTAAAGGTAACCCCGGAGATGAACGCAATGCTCACGACACCAGTGACAAAACGTGAAGTGAGGGACACCCTTGTCACTCGGGTTTTACCCTAGACAAGTAATTATTTGCAAGAGCACAGACGGTCAACTAAAGTATTTAGATATCAAATCCAAAAAGACTAAAGACTAACACAAAGACACAGACAAGACTGAGTAATGACTAAGACACTAAAAGAAGTCGATTTAGCAGGCAATAGTAAGGTGATGAAAGCAGAAAACAGAACAATGGGGGTTAAAATCAGATAAGCAAACAATCATACGTAGGGTTTAAAGGGTTTTTTGGCGGGAACAGTTCAGACAAATGTTTGAGGAAAGAACTTAGGATCTAGAGAACATAAATTAGATTATGGACTAACTCCTTGAACACGTGACGTTAGTTACTCAACGCTCAACAACATCAATAGCCAGTAGCGAATCTAATTTAGTATGTCTCACTAGAGCTAATCGATCATGTTTATCAAACTAAGCCGATCAGTTTTAGGCTCTCCTAATTACTGATTTAGATGATCCGATTTGGTGCTTGTCAGGCTCAGATCTTCCTTAGCCTAGACATGATTTGTCAGGTCGAAGTCAGGCTTCAATTTAGTAGTTAGCAGAGGATCCTTAAGAATCATTTATATGCTAAACTGGGTGATTCAATTGTGTTTGACAGAATTGAATCATCCTAACTCGTAGATTGAACTTGTCATATTGAAATCATGTTACAGATCAGCTCCTAAAAGACTCGCTTCATCTCTTCTCTAAACCTAATCCAAACATGAACCCTAGCTGGCCCTTTTGTACAACCCTAGATCCGATATAATTGATATACTCATACATAATCAAAGCAATCAAACAAAGCATAGTTGAAAGCATGAAATAGTACTCAGATAGAATGAAAACAGAGGTTCCAGACACAAAGTTTTCAAATCTAAATCTATCTCCCCTAGCAAATCAATATAAAAACCCTAGTTGCAAAAAACAATAAACTGAAAATAATAAGGAAAAAGCGTCATCAAATTCGTGTCTCTCTGATGCTTATAAAGGAACTAGTGATGTCATCAGCGCACATGTGAACTTGGGCTTCGAAACGAAACTTTTGGGATAGTCGGATTCGAGGTTTGATCGAACATGGTATGGTTCGATCGAACCCTCTTGATCTTCTCACACGAATCCTGGTTTTCTCGTTTTAACTCGAACGACTTTATTCTCCGATGGGGTTTGATCGAACTCAGAGAGGTTCGATCAAACTAGGTCTCACTTCCTTCCAGGGCTCGTTCTTTGCGGATCAGGCCCAATGGATCTTTCTCGGAGTGAAGGTTCGATCGAATATAGTGTGTGTTAGATCGAATTATTTCTCGGACAGAACTGACTTCTTCTGAACTTCTCCCAAAAACGCCCAAAACACTTCTGTCCAGACCTGTGAAATCATGAAAGAAGACAAAGAAGCTCCAAAAACACATTAATAACTCGTAAGTGTGTTCAGAATTCCATCAAAAGATGGGTCTAAAACCACAAAAATCAGGACATATCAGTTATTCATGATGAACCCAGGGAAAGTACCAGGTCAAGATGGAATGACAACTATGTCCTATCAAAAATCCTGGCAATTGATCAAGAATGATACAGTGTCGATGGTCAATGAATTCATCTCGACAGGGATAATGGATCAAAGGTTGAACGAGACGAATATATGCATGATCCCGAAATTAGAAAGTCCAACAAGGATGGCAAAGCCCATAAGTCTATGTAACGTCGGTTATAAGATTTTTCCGAAGATTCTCTGCCAACGGTTGAAGTAGATACTCCCACGGAGACGCAGTCTGCTTTTGTCCCGGGGAGATTAATAACAGACAATATATTGATTGCTTAGGAGATGTTCCATGGATTCCAAACGAACAAGGTGTGCCAGTCAAGTTTCATGGCAATCAGGACAAACATGAGTAATGCATATGACCTAGTAGAATGAGACTTCATAGAGAGACTACTGAGAAAATTGGGATTTACAGACTCGTGGATAGGTCGGGTGGTTGGTGCGCAAGATATGTCCAATATCAAGTTCTCATAAATGGGGAATCCACAAGGGAAGGTCACTCTTGGAAGGGGCATAAGA
This sequence comes from Biscutella laevigata subsp. laevigata, assembly GCA_900406315.1. Classification (NCBI taxonomy): domain Eukaryota; kingdom Viridiplantae; phylum Streptophyta; class Magnoliopsida; order Brassicales; family Brassicaceae; genus Biscutella; species Biscutella laevigata. Next base: position 1,796 of record OVAU01004311.1, on the reverse strand, counting down.
CAGGGTGACCCCCTATCCTCGTACCTATCCATTCTATGCACAGAGATTCTGATTGCAAACCTACAAAAGGCTGAAAGGGAAAAGGCGATCACAGACATCAAGGTAACTAGACACAGTCATGCGATATCGCATCTACTGTTCGCTGATGACAGTTTATTCTTCTGTAAGGCAACCATAACAGAGTGTCAAACTATATTAGGGATCCTCGAGCGGTACGAGAAAGCCTCGAGACAACAAATAAACTTTGAGAAGTCCTAGGTCCAATATGGCCCCACGGTAGCACCATTATGTAAGGCACAAACAAGGGAAAATTTAAAGATTCACAATATTGGAGGTAGGGGTGTCAAATGGGCTGTCCATGTCCAACTGGACATGTCCATTTTTGACCGACATTTTCGTTGACAAATTATGTCCGAGCCCATTTGTGTCTGTGCCCATTTATGTCCGGGCTCAGTTATGTCCGCGTCCAAATGGGCTTGTCCGCGGACGTCCATAACTTTAATCATGTGTAAATGTCGTAGAAGAAAAAATGTGATATTGTTTTGTAAAATATATGATGTTCCATGTTTTTCCATGGGAAAACGTGATTTTCCGACAAAATATATGATTTTCATGTTTTTTCTTGGATATCGTGATTTTTTCGTGTTTTAGGGGGAAATTGTGACTATCCGATGAAAAGTATGATTCTCTGCAAAATTGTAATTTCCGTGTTTTTCTAATGAAAGTGTGATTTTTCGTATTTTTCATGATTTTCCTTGATTTTATGGGAAACCGTGATTTTCCATGTTAGCAAACTATTTTGAGTGAACTAAAAACGACATTTTCCCTAAATATTTGACCTAACATTTGATGCACATTGGACGTCCAGTGTCCATCTGTGTCTGCACCACATTTGTCCGCAGACATAACTTGTCCGGACCGCTTTTGACCGCAGACAAAAATAGGCGGGTCACAAAATGTCCAAATTAATTTGGACACGGACGGCCCATGGGCATCCTGCCCATTTGACATCCCTAATTGGAGGAATGGGTACTTACCTAGGCCTACCAGAGAGCCTTGGCGGAGCAAAGACAAGGGTCTTCGCGTTTATTAAAGATATTCTTGGCGAGAATTAACAACTGGTCCACCCGGTTCTTTTCACGAGGNGGGGGGGGGGGGGGGGGGGGGGGAAGAAGTTCTCACCAAGTCAGTTCTCACAGCCCTACCGACGTATGTCATGTCCAGTTATCGGCTCCTAAAAGCAACACTACAAACACTCACAAGCGCAATCACAAAGTTTTGGTGGAGCTCATATAGACAAAGGAGAAGGAGCCACTAGAAAGGATGGGAGAATCTATGTCGAGGGAAAGACGCAAGAGGTCTGGGTTTCTGAAATATGGAGGATTTTAACGCGGCCAAAAACCTCTGGCGGTTACATGAATTTTCTGACCCTTTATTTGCACGTACGTTTAAGGGAAGATACTACATGGATTCATATCCGCTGAAACAGGTTAATCCAAACTCGCCTTCCAATGGATGGATGAGTATGAGTTCGACACGAGAATTGGTGATTAAAGGCTTAATTCACAAGGTTGGCGTGAGATCATCCATCTCTCTCTACAAAAAAACGTCCATTGATAGCACTCCATAATAGCACGGAGTACCTAAATGCTATGGTCGACCATTTTCGGATTTTGGAATCCTATATTATAGCACATAAAAAATCCTATTTTTTAATTTTACTATAAATGATCCGAAATTGCGTTTTATCCAAAAAAACATTTACCAATAACCCATTATATCATCAAATTTGTTGA
>OVAU01004310.1:0-10221 GCA_900406315.1 Biscutella laevigata subsp. laevigata | reverse complement strand
ATCATTTTAAACTCAAAATGATTATGGTGTTGACACGTCAGTAAAAATGTTTCTCTTTTAATATATAGGGGATATACTAACGGGACAATGATTGAACGTATATATAAATATGATAATATAGAAATCTAAATTAATAAAATCACATATCACTATGCTTTTTCAATTGAAATGGTATAGCTCAGAGAGCAAAAATTTGATTTATAATCAACGCAGCTTTTTAAAAAAAATGGTCAGTTACATAATAATCACTTTGAGAACAAAAATAAGAAAATAATAATCATTTTTTCCCCTTTTTCTGCAATTGAAAATCAATCCTAAACCTTCGCAAAACTGGACCCACAAAATATGACATTGCTTCGCACGTGACAGAACCTCTCCGATCGTCAATCAAATAATTGGAATTTCAGATTTTTGACCAATCAAAGACTTAAAGGTTTAGCAATCAAAAACCTCCATATCGCCGAGAAGAATGGCGTCCGTCAATAGCTAAATACGACCGTCGTTCTCCTTCATCCTCTGCGAAATTTGTTAACGTTGGAGGTGAAATTTGAGAAAACCCCACAACTTTTCCGGTGGAATGCTTCGATCCGTAGCAGAGGATTCAGTGGTGCTTTTCCACTTTTCAGAGTTCAAACTTTCGTGTTTTTGTTCAAGCCTTCTTCATAAACATGAAGCAAGCGATGAAATAACTCAGTAAAGTCTGCTCGATGCTGCTGGGAAAATTGTTCCTTCTTCTGGACGGTAACACTTTCGCTCATTTCCACTATGCTAAGATTCCACTTTTGGTTTCGGTTACAGAATGAAAGAGTTATGTTGAATAGTTTTATCTGGACGATCCAGTAGCGTTGCTATGTGTTTAGTTATGCAATGCCTAATTTTCCTCGATTATGTTTGTACATTCGTAGAACTAGATCGAAGTGTATTATAGTGATAGAGTAATTTAGTGTTCACTTTGTTATTTTGGTAAGCTTAAGAAAAAAGGTCACATGACAAGAAATTCAGCCAGGAGCTTCTGATGAATTCAATGAGTTCATGTTGGCGATTTTAGATGCGTGAACATTGTATTGGTAGCCACACTAAGGATTTACCTTAGTTTTCCCTTCTGTTCATCTCGTGCAGAAAGATATGAACAAAATTCAAGGATGCTATAGTTACAATTAATGGCTAAAATGCGTAGAACTCGGACCTGCTTTATCAATTAGAGCTTAATACCAATGAAGTAGACATAGGGAGAACTGCAGATTATATATATATAGAAGACTATGGCTCATATCTTGACTCTTGACAACCTTGAACTACAGGTGTTTTCGCTTAGTCTAACCCCTTAGATGTTTCGCTTTCTTCGCAGATCTCAGTCGGACCATCCTTGTGCAAGACTCCACTCTTCTCTCCCTCCAAATTGATCTTATCCAACGCACTTGTAACGTTCTTCTCCGACTCTCGCTCACAAGAAACATCTTCTTTCGGGTTCTCATCTACATTACTCGTCATCTCAAGCTGATTCGACTCAGCTTCAATCTTTGGATCACCATGAAGATTGTCTTGTACAATCCCGCCTTCTTCAATATCATCGGTATCTTCATCCACTTGGGTCTTTGACTCTACAGCTTCATCTTCTTGATCTTCGTTGAAAAGTTGTCGTAAACGATGAGAAAGATACTCGTCTTTCTCATACAACGATCGAAAGTATGTAACGAGCTCGGTCATTCCGATTTTCTTCAACTTGAAGTCTTGAATCACGGAAGTGAAAGTTCTCATATCCGACGGACTCATAATCTTCAATAACTCACTATAAAACGCCATCGCTTTCTCAATCGTCTTCAACCTTTTCTTGTTTCGTTGCTACTTACGTAGAAAGACTTGAATGAACAACTATTTATAGGTGATGATGCGTACTGGCATTTCTTGATTAAAGTCCGGTTCAATAACTGAACCAATCGCTAGCGATTACTAACTGAGTCGGAGTAACAAAAACTCTGGGTCTAATTGACTGAACTAAACCTCTAAAGTCAAATTCTAACTACTTCTGAAGCGCAATAGACATTATATTTTCTCATATTAGCATCTAAAAATAACAAAAACACACAATGTTTAAAGCCCGGTTCAATACATGAACTGAAACGGTACGATTGGTAATAAACCTGGGGGCGATTTTTGCAAGGTTTTGTTTCTGAATGACAAAAATATATTTAGGGGGAGTTTAATGTTATATAGAGGTAAAACCTAGTGGCGATTTTTGCAAGGTTTTGATTCTCTGTTGTCTTTCCCAATTTGAAAAATTGAAAAATCGTCTCTGCTTTCCTCAACTTCAACTCTTTACTCTCTTACTTCAAACGGTACCGCGAAAATTCGTCGCTAAGCAAAAGCTTCCTACCATGGAAGATCCTCGCGACGGATCTCTCGACTCTCAGGAAATTCGCAGGTTTTTCTGTTGTGGAGTATCTCCGTCTCTCTCGGCTTTGTTCATTTTTCTATTTTGTGCTGCTTGTTCATTTATTTTGTCCGCATTCTCAGACGCGTGAAAGAGCTCGAGTTCATTCACCGGAATTGCGGAGACGAATCTGGAGAATCGTGTCCTTCCGAATCCAAGACTCTCGTCCAAGATTTTGCGCTTCAGCTTGAGGTTATTGCGAGTTTGAAAACTATTTTCTGTTTACAAGTTTACATAGTTTTCGCCTTCCTGTTTTTCAAGTGAATTTATACGTACATGATTTCTATAGATGGCTAATATATGTTTCTGGTTTTTGCATGTTATGGAACTTGAATAGACAAAGGTGAAAGAGATTGTTGAAGAATATAGCGATGTTGATTTGTTGAGTGTTGAAGATTCAGGTATTCTCTCAAAAGTTGAAGCTTCAAGCTGGGTGATATTATCCTTCAAGAATGAGATGCTATTTGCTTTGAACCCTTCCCCACTTTTCATTTAATTTTTTGGGGATTCAGACTAAGAGTGAAAAGAAATCAGATGAATGATATACAGATTCTTTGAGTCAATCTTGAAAAAAGTGATGCAAAATGTATGAATTTTCAGATGCGTACTTAGAGTACTTGAGAACGGAGCTTAATTCTGTGGAGGCTGAAAGTGCCAAGGTTTCTGAAGAAATTGAACGTCTTTCTAGGTCTCATGCTCAAGGTTCAATATTAGGTTTCTTCTGCTTATTTATTATAGAATGATGGTCTACATCTCCTGTTATCTTTATAATATGAGTTTTATTTATGCATTCGATAGATTCTAGTCGGCTGGATGGGGAACTTGAAGGTCTTTTATTGTCACTGGATTCTTTGCCATCGCAGGTTTAAATGGATGATTTCCTTAGTAATTCCTCAGAAAATGTTTTCCCTCGGATCAAATGGCTTCACTCGAGGGTTCTTTTATTCTTATTTTAGGAAATGGAGAAGTCAGAAGAGAATCCACCATCTAGCAGTTCAACGGAAATATGTGATGCGTCGGCTTGGATTGATGTGAATGATGATGGGAAATTTAAGGTGTGAGGTTTTACGTTTTGCTTTTAGGAGAAGAAGCTTGTCTGTGTTAACATATAAATATCTCAACAAAATTTCATCTTTGCACATGTATAATCTTCTAGTTATTCCAATTTCCAACTCTTGCTGGGCCTGTTTGAAAGCACTAAATGCAAAGGCAAAAGCTTAGCTCACGCTGTCCATTCTAGTTCCCCCTCCAATACTTTCGTATTGGTTAAGACTTAACATCAAAAAGACATCTAAAGCATTCTGAATTTCCAGAAAATTTTCGGTTCTTCTTTTCTTTTAATGCTACTGCTTTTCTTTTTCTTCTTTTTTATATTGTGCAGAGCTGTGTTCATTTTTGGTTTCAATAGAAAAAGATTAGAGCTCCACCACTTATCTGCTTAGTTTTTATACACCTTTTTCACATGCTTTTCAGATGTTTGAACTTGAGAACCAGATTGAGGAGAAAAGGGTGATTCTCAAGTCACTGGAAGCTCTGGATTCTGTATATAAAAGGTAATTATAAACAAGCTTTCAGATTACATCCTTACTCTGTCTTTATTTGAGTTCTTTTACTTCTTCTACCTTCAGGTTTGATGCTGCAGAACAGGTTGAGGACGCATTGACAGGATTGAAGGTGCTCGAGTTTGATGGGAAATTCATTAGGCTCCAACTGAGAACATATATTCCAAAATTAGATGGCTTGCTCGGACAGCACAGACCTGAAGACACAACTGAGCCATCTGAATTGATCCATGAATTGCTTATTCATCTAAAGGATAAAACTACAGAGATAACAAAAGTTGAGGTAAGAGTACTCTCCGAGTTTCACTGCTGACTTGGTTACGTATAGTTTTGCATTAATCTAGATAAATGCATCTGTCTATTGCTTCCCTTTTCTTTTAGTGAATACTGTCGTGATATACTTTCTTCCTTCAGATTTTTCCAGATGATGTATACATAGGAGGTATCATCGAGGCTGCTGATTCTTTCAGGTTTGTGGTCTAACTTCTTAGTGTTATCCTGAAAGTTGTGTTACTTATCAATATGGAATTGTTTGGGTATTTGAATGAAATGATTTTGGTTTTCGAAGGGTTACTCAGTCCCTAGCTTGAGTATTAAGTTGTATACTTTGCAGCCTAAACTATACTTGGCAAGAAAACTCTGGGACGACTAATCTGTATCATCTAGGTCTTGTGTTTTGGTATATAAGTTTTGGCTCAAAAGACGTTTCGCTGCATGTGGAAATTTCTAAATCTCTGTTAATACTACTTTTCTTCTAGCTAACATAGCTGCCTACGAAGCTATAAGATATGCATCTATACCAAACGTCTAATTTTCATTGTTCAATAAGTGGAATTAATGTCTGAGGAAAAAAACTATCTTATACTGCTTAGGCACATCCCGTCAATTACCAAAGGTACTTCGCTTTTAATCTTAAGGTGCGTTCTATAACATATATTAAAACTGCAGGCAGATAAGGTTACAATCTGCAGTGGAAGACACAAGATCTTCACTCCAGTGGGTTGTCGCCAAAGTACAAGATAGAATTATTTTGATCACTTTAAGAAAATATTTGGTGAAAAGTTCGAACACAATCAGGTAAGTCTGTTTCCTTTTCGAGTAGCTTGAGCTGAATATTTGTTTTTTCATAGCAAATTCATGTTTTTTTGATTGAGAAATCCAATGCACTGCATGTACTATGATCCTATGGCAGGCACACATTCGAATATTACGAGAAAGATGAAACAATCGTGGCTCACATAGCCGGAGGTATTGATGCATTTTTAAAAGTCTCTGATGGTTGGCCGATGCTGAATGCTCCATTGAAGCTTTCATCTCTCAAGAACTCTGACAATCAGTCAAAGGGAATATCTCTGAGCCTTATCTGCAAAGCTGAAGTAAGACTATATATCTCCAAATTCAATACTACTTTATGTCTTTTTTGGCTGTTGATAAAATCCTTGTTTAGTAAAAGTGAAGATTGGATGTTAAGTTCCTTTTTCCCTAGCCATCACTCTCAAGTTGCATTTTATCTCTCAAATCGAACACTTAAGATAAGAACAACATGATTAAGCCATTGGTCTAGAGACCCAATACAATCCAAAAATAGTAACAACATGGTTAAGCCATTGGCCTAGAGACCCAATACAATCCAAAAATAGTAAAATAGAAGTTTTTCTAAAGTGACTTGGAGCGTGTTTTCTGATTTTGGTAAGCTTTAACAATGTATCTCTTGATCTAAATATTTGTCAGGAAGTAGCGAATTCCTTGGATATACAGACCCGACAAAACTTATCAGGCTTCATGGATGCTATTGAGAAAATACTTGTGCAGCAAAACCGTGAGGAACTCAATTCAAATGAAACGTCCCAAAAGTGAGTACTAATAAGAACCTCCTCGTCATATAATCAACACTGTATTGAGAAGATTGTTCTGTTCGTAATCAGTTTAGATCTCAATAACTTGTCTTGTAACCCTTTTTTGTAACACATTGTTATGTCCTCGAGTTTCCTTCAAATGTCAACATCTCTGCCTCATTATCTTATCATCCACATATATATTTCAATTTATAATCATAATGTATATATATAACATTAATATTTTACATTATCTTGATACATGCATCTCCTATCATTCCACATCCACTTGTGCCATCCTTTTAAAAATAATTTATATATTTAATACGGTGCGAGACTATTGGTTAAAGCCAAAGGAGCTCTACATTCCTCTGCTCAGGCTTATGGATGAAACCACCAAAGAGATTTTCTCTCCACCTAATCTTCCTCTTGAAATGATGGAAGAGATTCTTTTAAGACTACCCGTTAAGTCATTGTCCCGATTCAAATGCGTTTGCAGCTCATGGAGATCTATGATCTCAGAGATTCCATTTACTCTGAAACACGCATCGATCTTGGAGACATTGAAGGCAACCACATGTAAGAAGAGTCCATTCAGAGTCATCACTACGTCCAGGTACCATCTCAAGTCGTGCTGCGTTCACTCTCTGTATAACCAGTCAACAGTTAACGTTTTAGAGCATGATGGTGAGCTTTTAGGCAGAGATTACTATCAAATCGTGGGAACTTGCCATGGATTGATCTGTTTCCATGTAGATTACAACAAAAGTTTCTACTTGTGGAACCCGACCATCAAGCTTCAACAAAGATTGTCAGGTTCGGATCTTGAAACGAGGGATGAGGTTGTTGTAACGTATGGGTTTGGCTATAACGAATCTGAAGATGACTATGAAGTGGTTGCATTGTTGCAAGAAAGACAACAATCGAAAACAGAGGTAAAGATCTACTCAACGAGACAAAGGCTTTGGAGAAGAAGCAACGCTTGTTTTCCATCTGGAGCTGTTGTTGCTGACAAATCAAGATCCGGAATCTACATCAACGGGACTCTAAACTGGGTAGCCATTCACTCATCATCATCATCATCATCATCATTATCGACCATCATATCATATGATATTACACAAGATGTGTTCAAGGAGCTTCATGGGCCAGGTTGCTGCAAGAGAGGATGTTTTACATTGACGCTTGGAGATCTGAGAGGAAGTCTTTCGATGGTGTGTTATTGCAAAGGAGCAAATGCAGATGTTTGGGTGATGAAAGAGTTTGGAGATCAAGAATCTTGGTCTAAACTATTGAGCATTCCCGGTTTGACTGAGTTTGTTCGACCGCTTTGGATCTCGAATGATATGGTGGTTTTGTTAGAGTTTAGATCCGGTTTAGCTCTCTATAACTATGCCAATGGACGGTATCAGTACCCAGTTTCAGACAGCTTAACTAGTTGTTGTGATGCCAGAGTTTATATCAAGACAATGGTTTCTCCAAAAGATCTTTGATGAAGATGATATTATAAGAAAGTTTGATCTAGAAACCTAAAAATTGGTTGTTTAATGTTATATTTATACATCTAATTTGAAATATATTTGTATAATTTTCGTTAATAGTAAAATTACATTCTCATGTGGGAGAAAAGAATAAGAAGCAATCAATCAAATAATTCCTAACAAATCCTCACCAGTCACTAAACACTACGTCCTTGTGAGCTTTTAAAGGCTTTTTGTTGCTTGCTCGTTGTTTAAGTACATGGATCAATCAATCGGTCAACGAGAAGACTACTTTTCCGAGCTGGAGCTCCGGCCAGATCCTGAATTGGTGAGGACAGGAGCGTCTCTAGGCATGGAGACAGATCCACGATTACTTCCACTGTTTCCCATATCTTTGGTCTTATGAAGCAGAAATGTTCCTGACAAAATCGTCACAAAACCACACAACTGTGTCGCAATCTGCAAACCGCTCTGAGAAGCCCAATCCTGTAATAATCAATCAAACAGAGGCAAATCTTGAGTAAATATTTATGAGTTCTTGAGAGATATATCAACAATTTAGTTGGGGAGAGAAGAAACCTTGAACATGATCATACTAGCTATGATGGTGAAAGTTGTGAACATAACGAAGTAAACAGGAGAAATAACTGCTGTGTTGAATGTATCCAATGCCTTCATCAATACAAAAGAGAAGAAGAAACTCATATAATCAAAATGAAAGTGAAAGTTTTAAAAGTTGTGTTTTTTTTTTGTTAGTTACCTTGTTTAAGTAATTGATTTGTAAAAGACAACAAGTGGCAACTACTAAAATGAAAATCCAAGCGTGGAAATATTTGAACTGATTCATCCCCGAAAATGTGAGCTTTATTGCAATAGCCACGGCTTTTACACTCATAACCTAACACAAGAGACACTTTAGAAAGTACCATACTTTTAACATATATAGAAGTCAAGAGAGCTCAAGAAGATATAAAGAAACTTACAGTCAGAGAACCCATTAAAGAGCAAATTCCAACATATACTATCATATGAGTCTTCCCATATCGTGGTTCATAGTAGAAGATTAGTATAACCACCACAATCAAAATCACAGCAGAATACACAAGAAAACCTAATTGAAACAAAACTTGCATATAAGTCTTGTACTTGAATCGAATGTACACCAAAAGCTTGTGTTTATAGATGATACCTGGTTCAGTAGCAAGCTTCCATACTTGCTTTACTGATTCTATTTTCTGTTCGTGTGGTGCGTGTAACACTATAGTTGTAGATCCAACAACACAGAGAACGCAACCAAGAACTCCAAATATATGCAATTTCTCTTTCAATATAAAATGTGCAAGCACTGCACTGCATACAACAAATGGTCTTTTTCATTTTCAAAAAAACTATAGTTTATAATAATAATCTAATATATGATGTTGATGCAAATATACCTGAATATAATACTTAGAGCTCCCAAAGGTGTTACTAGAATAGCTGGTGCAAATGCATAGGCAGCAAAATTGGCTACTTCTCCAACAATCACTAGATTAACAGAAACCATTAAACACATTTAAACATTTGCAAGAATTTTAAAAAAGACTTACTTGTAATCATTCCAGCCCACCACCATGGTTCATACAAGTATCCATGTCCTCCTTCACCTGATCATATCGTATAGGTAATTAACAAGAAGTAGTATTGGTTTAAAACTAAGATTTTAATTCTGTAAATTCAAGAACAAGCTTCAATGATCTAGACAAGAACCTGCTCGAACTCCACTTGCACCTGCTTTCTTGAGACCTTTTTTCTTGATAATGAAACTAGATCCAATAAATATACTAGAAGAGACTGCTAATATAACTCCATTTATGTTATCAGGTGACATCTGATCCATCTTAGCTTATATACAATTATTTTTTAATATAAGTAAAGATGAATCAGCTTCAAATATGAAACTCTCCCAGAAGAATTTTGTGGAGGAAGGTTCCAAAATTTTCAGAGAGATTCTTGCATCTGGTGACGGAAAAACAAAAGCAGAATATGAATATCAAAGTGATGTTTGACTACAATAAATTCGAAAACAAAAGGAGAAAAAGATAATTACTGATTACTCTATAATTAGCTCATCAACCAAAACACAAGAAATAGATATTAAAATTCTCAGTGCATAAAACAATGGCAGAAGAGACAAATATAGATACCCAGAGAGAATAATATCTAATTCAAAAGAAGAAGAGACCAAATTTTACTAAAAAAAATAGAATCAAAATCGATGCTTTCGAGAAGAATCTACGTTTTTTGAAGTTTTTATGAGATTTAATAGAATTGTTCTTTGATTTAGGAGAACAAATCAAATAAAAATTAACGGATGAAACACCAAAACCCTCTCATATACGTTACCTTAAATCCACATTAACTATTAATTCCAATAGCTTTCACCAATCATCAAAAGAAACCAAACGCGATTTTCAGATTTCACATGGCCATTGAAAAAGAAAAAGAATATTCGAATTTGTAAGGTACCTTTTTGCTTTGCCACGTTCTCTTCTCAGAAAAACACAAAAATAAAAGATAATAATGAGAAGAAGAAGAAGAAGAAGAAGAATATGAGTCTAAAACGCCATTGAAGAAGACAACTGATTTCTTCAGTTGAAACAATTTTCTAAAATTTTAGGGTTTTAAGGGAATTGAAGAAGGAGAGGATTATGAATCAGAGGATCCAGCGGATATTGTTAACGCAACAGCTCAGAAATTGCTAATGCACACTACTATTGTTTTAATGTGTGTATATATATAATCACGTTATAAGTTAACAAAATAAAATTAATTAAAACATTACATGCTTGCCACTTTCTTTAATTGCTTTACTAGAACTTTCCCCGCACATGATTTGTTTTTAAATTATAATTTATGCTATTGTGAATTTA
>OVAU01004308.1:0-10221 GCA_900406315.1 Biscutella laevigata subsp. laevigata | reverse complement strand
AAAAAATCACCCCGTATATAATGCGGATACAATTCTAGTACGAAAATATTTGAAATAATTATCTCTAACACTAGTTATTTCTCGTAGAATATTTTTTGAGAAACATATTTCATAGATAACTTTAATAGAGAACCTAAAATATGATCTGTGCATAGTCCAATCACACATATATAATTTGATTAGTTCAGCATTATAAATTTTGGAAATATAAAATTTTATTTTAATCACAAAAATGGTCCATATAAATAAAATAAAATTCCAGCGACAGAAGTGGAAGCCGAACGGTCATTTCTCTCTCAACGATCATTTCTGACTTCCTTTCCGTCTTAGCTTCCGGCGTGGAGCTGCGGTGTGCCTAGCCTCCGGGCGACAGGCGGCCATGGTCCGAAAGCGGAAGACCGCCAAGCAAATAGTTTATGCTCCTCCTTTATTTCTCCGACGGCGAGCTTTAAGCTGTCCAGTTTCTCCTTCGGCCGCTGCTAATGAGAGAGCTGATTTCTCTCTCCTCGGTCCGGAAGGCGCAGCCTCTCTGTTGACCGAAGATACCACATCTCCGGCGGGCGCAACCTCTCTGTCGAGAAGTGAAGATTTGGGTCTTTCGCCTGTATCTGAGAATCAAAGAACCTCAGATCTCGCCTCCCCAGAGGCAGTGAGCTCCCATAACTGCAATCCAGTGCTAGATCTGACGACTCTGGCCTCGGAATTTCAAAACTCCGCCAATCAACCGGCAAGAATCAACTCCCCTGCGGAAGATACGACAACTCATCTAAGCGAACAAGATGTCCAGCTTAAGCGAACTACATCTCTTCCAGTCATACGCCCACTTAATTTAAATGAATCCCCGGCGACTTCTGATGCAATCGAGAGTCCCACCTTAGCTCTTGAACAGGTATTGTCTCCGCCAAACCCAACAGTGCAACTAACACGTTCCAGTGGTTTTCCTATTTCAGGTGAAAATCCAGTTTTGGTATCAATGAACACTCAACCTGCTCCACAGCACCCTTCCTGGGCAGATATTGTTGAGAAATCTACTCGATTAGAAGCTGAAGGATCCCCTGAAGTGCATAGCAGTGGGGCACCGTTGGTTCATATTCCGATTGAAGATATTGAATCTGCTCTTGAGGGGTTTAAAGACTATCTCGTTGCCCGATTTCCTGAAGATATTCCGACAATGGGAAGGGTTATAGGAATTATGAATGCTGTTTGGGCTAAAAAGGGACCCAGGATCTTTGTACATAAGCTTGATCAGACGGCTTACCTTCTGCGTGTTGAAGATGCAACGACCAGAGGGACTTTGCTTAGCAGATCGGTTTGGAGGCAAGCTGGAGCTCCTATGTACATCTCCAAGTGGAATCCATCTCTTGGATCGTCCTCTGGGAAACTTACATCAGCTCGTGTTGAAGTTGAATTCCGGAATCTACCGGTTTTAATGTTTAGCAACAGGATTCTGCAGAAAATTGCAACGGGTGTTGGCAAACCAATTTCCCTATCACCGGAGACGAAGAAGAAGGAAAATCTGGAAGTTGCAAAAATGGTTATTGAACTTGATCTTACAAAAAACCTCCCAGATCGAGTTTACTCAAGCTGTCCAGACGGTTCCGAATTGGAGATAGAAGTTAGATACACATGGCTTCCACCAAAGTGTACTCATTGTGTGGCTTTTGGCCATGACAACCTGCATTGCCCGGTTCTTCACCCTAGGCCGACGTATGTGGTAGTAGAATCATCGCTAAAACGTCCTCAAAGGAGAGCTAGATCGCGCAGTAGGCATCAACGTACAGCTACATCCAAATCCAGAGGTCCTCAATCCAGGTCCCGAATATGGGTACCAAAGGTCAGAGAAGCAGATACGACCCGGACCGGACCCCAGGGCATCTCGATTATTGAACCTGATCAGAATTCCGTCTCTGCAAATACTAATCATGAGGCTGTAGCCCAAGAACCTTCTGTATTGCCAACTTTGGCAGATCCGTCTATTGAGGGAGATCCGTCTAATGAGGAAGTCCCGTCTACTGAGGGAGGTCGTGAAGCTGGTTCAGACTCGTTGAGCTCATCTGGTGATCCAGTTAACACTCCACCACCACCTGCTGCTATCTTGTCTGCTCGTACTGAGACTCACCAAGTTTCAGATGCTGTTTATTCTCCCGTTGGAGAAGGGAATGGGGATTCACATATCCCTGTTTCCGAATGATCACTTCTTTATTTTTGCCCATGATTTTTGCCTGGAATGTCAAGGGACTGAATAGCACAGTCAGACAGAACTCAATAAGGCAGTGGATCTCGATTCACAGGCCGTTTTTTTGGGCGTTGTTAGAAACGCATATTCTTCCGAATAATTTAGAGAGAGTTGAGAGAGCTATCCCAAGAAGTTGGAAATATTTATGTAATGGACATGATGCAGCTTCAGCTAGAATTATCGTTGTTTGGGATCCTAAGGTGTCAGTTATCTGTTATAAGATGTCTCCTCAGTTCATGACCTGTGGAGTTTTCCTTCAGTCTGCTGGTCTCAGCATCACGGTAACTTTTGTTTATGGCTCGAATGTGAGCACTGATCGTACTACTCTTTGGGAAAAGATTGCTTCGATGCATCTTGATTCTCCACTAGCAAACTCACCGTGGATGGTATTAGGAGATTTTAATCAGATACTCCGATTGTCGCATCACTCTGGGTTTAGCTCTACCGCAATTGATGATACATGAATTAATGAGGTCTCTGAAGCGATGCAATTGGCGTGTTTACATGAACTATCTTTAAAGGGCCATAAATTCTCTTGGTGGAACAAAAGAACAAATGCTCCCATAGCAAAGAGGATCGATCATGCCCTAGTAAATGAATGTTGGATTTCAAGCTTCCCTCAGGGGTATGGGGAACTGCTAAACCCAAACCAATCTCATCACACACCAATTTTGATCACCATGCCTGGATGTGTTCCTCGCAGATTCACACCGTTCCGATTCTTTGTTCATCTTCTCGATCATCCAGAGTACATAGACACAGTGCAGAATGCTTGGAATGGTACTGATGTCATATGATCTGAACAGTTCTGTCTAGTGAAGAGAATCCGCCATATGAAAGCTCCACTTCGTCTGCTAAATAAGAACAGTTACAGCGGGATATCCATTCGAGTAAAGGCTCAAGAAGATGTGGTGGCTGAAATTCAACGAAACCTGCTCTCCAACCCAACCCCGACTCTGGCTGCGGAGGAACGAAAGGAGTTTGCATACTGGATCCATCTACGCGATGCCGAGGAGAGATTCTTCAAGCAGAAATCACGTGTTAGATGGCTAAATCTTGGTGACAGGAACACTTCCTTTTTCCACAAATTCGTTGTCTCCCATCAGACTCGTAATCATATACACTTACTCATTGATGATAGCGGTAGAAGATTTGTTAAACCAGCTGACCAAAAGGCCCATGTCATCGAGTACTTTCAGAGCATACTTGGCGTTTGCCCCACAAACAACCCATCAGTCTCTTTGATCGACGAACTCCAAGACATACACCCGTTTAGATGCACTGATGATTTGAGGAATTCTTTGATACAACCGTTCTCAGCGACTGACATAAGAGAAGTTCTTCTTGCTCTTCCCCAGGATAAATGTCCCGGACCTGACGGTTTCCCTGTGGAATTCTACAGACACTCATGGGACCTCATCGGACCTAGTTTTGTGGCTGCAGTAAATGAATTCTTCAGAAAAGGAACCCTACTCAAAGATATAAACTCGACCGCCATAGTCTTGATCCCCAAAACTGATGGAGCTACAAACCTAAAGGATTTCAGGCCCATAAGCTGTTGCAATACTATTTACAAGGTCATATCCAAGCTTATTGCCAATCGTCTCAAGCCCGTACTTCAAGGATGTATTTTGCCTAACCAAGCAACATTTCTGTCTGGAAGAAGCTTGGGCGAGAATGTCCTAATAGCATCAGAACTCATCAGAGACTACCATAGGCAACATCGATTCAAAGTTCAACCATAAAAGTGGATATTCGGAAAGCGTTTGATACGGTTCGATGAGATTTTGTTTTTGATCTTCTAAGAGCTCTAGATTTCCCGACTTTGTTCATCAGATGGGTCCATCAATGCGTCACTACAGTAACTTATTCAGTAATGCTAAATGGGGAGCTTGTTGGCTATTTTCCGGGAAGAAAGGGTCTTCGACAGGGCGACGCACTATCACCTTACATCTTTATCCTTGTCATGGATATATTATCTAGGCTGCTGAATAAGGGAGTGGAGAACAATCTAATATCACCACATCCTAAATGCCATAATCCTCTCCTTACTTCTTTGGCCTTCGCTGATGATTTACTGATTTTTGCAGATGGAACTCAAGCTTCTCTTCAAGGAGTTTTGGATGTGATTCATCATTTCAATAACATGACGGGGTTGCTAATGAATCCGCAAAAATCGGATCTCTACCTGGCAGGAGTTCACGCAGAAGAAGCTCTGCATCTAAGCACGTTAACGGGCATACGACTAGGATCTCTTCCCACACGCTATTTGGGCCTCCCCCTAAACTCGATAAAACTTAATCTTACGGGTCTTCAACCGTTTATTGAAAGGATCAGATGTAAACTACACTCATGGACCATAAAATTCCTTTCTTTTGCAGGGAAAAACAGGTTGGTAACAGCTGTAATATACGGGATGGTGTATTTCTGGAGTCAAGTATTCGTTCTCCCAAAAAGGTTCTATGCCAGAATCGATTCATTATGTGCCTCGTTCCTATGTAAAAATGGTGCATCACCGGCAACGGGAGCTAGAGTGTCATGGGCAGACATATGCAAACCAAAGCAAGAAGGAGGACTTGGGTTGAGGAAACTCCTAGACATGCAGCTCGTCTTTCGACTAAAGCTAGTATGAAGGCTTTTTCAAGAGCAGAATCACTTTGGGTTGCCAGGATAAAGAGCAATATTTTCAGAGGGAAAAGCTTCTGGTTTATAGAAGAATCACAACGGTTTTCCTGGATCATTAATCAGATGCTGAAGTTGAAGCCACAATTATCTAATTTCCTCATACGCGAACTCGGTGATGGTACCTTGGCATCATTCTGGGGGGACAATTGGTCATCTTTAGGACCGTTACAGCAGCTCTTCTCGGGAATGGGACCACCTCACATGCGCCTACACCAACATGCTACAGTGTCAGAGGCTGTTATTAATGACAACTGGATGTTTGCAGTTGCAAGATCCCCAATCGCTGAGCAACTACTCACGCACCTAACTATGATAACGCCGCCAAATCAATCCGCAGGAACAGATCTCTTTCTTTGGCGATGCTCGGACGTTGAGTACAAACCCGATTTCAACTCCAAACGAACTTGGGAACTTCTGCGTGCTCACTCTCCTTCTGTCAGTTGGCACTCAGTTGTATGGTTCAAAGAATCAATCCCAAGTCAAGCCTTTATTCACTGGCTGGTTATGTTACAACGCCTACCGACCAAGGATCGCTTATTATCTTGGGGAGTTGATGTTTCTCCCTTATGTATCTTGTGTGGTTCATCCCCAGAAACTCACGACCATCTATTTTTTTGCTGTAATTACTCGCAGGAAATCTGGAACTTCTTTGCCTCTCGGATTGCAACAAACGCTCCAACATTACGGCATCAGATAACGGCATGGATCACAGCGCATCCCTCGGCTATTCCAACACCTAACCGGAAGATCTTGAAGCTCGTAAATCAGGCTCTCATTTATCTCCTATGGCGAGAAAGGAATGCAAGAATCTTTGGTGACTCTGTCCATTCCACAACAATTCAACTGAAGCACAAGGTCGACAAGTTGATAAGATCTCGACTCATCTCTATCACGAACAAGCCTCTCGATAGCTCTCCAACTCTCTTACAAAGTTACTTCGGATGTATCTCTATTATTGAGTGTTTACCTTTTTCTCTCTTCTCGATTGATTTGTCCCTTTGGGTACTTCTCTCGGTTATGAAACTGAGCTTTGTTGTTTTGTCATTTTTGTGCAGAGCTCCACACTTTCTTAAGTGTGTCTAGTTGTCTCTTGTACAGTTCTTTTAATTTAATCNAAAAAAAAAAAAAAAAAAAAGTGGAAGCCTGGTCCGAAGACAGAGACATGACGCTGCAGCTAACCACGTGGAAGACCAGTGGCTCCCGTTAATTAATGAAAGGACAAATTTGACGACTAAAAGGAGCAAGAAAGGATGAGATCGAGTTCATTAGCAAACGACAAAGGAAACCTTTAGTCCCTTTTGGTCAAACTTAATATTCCTGATTCTGACTCAATCAGAATCTGTATCTCTACACCACTTACGTCTGCTTGTCCCTTCCAGCACACAATTGCAGAGGAGGAAAGAAACAATTTTGCTGCTTTTTCTCAAATCATAGATCTAATATTTTTCCACTTAGGGATAAAAACATTTTATCTCTAAGAACAGTAACTTCATATCTTACCCCCACGTGGTCTATATATATATATATATATATATATATATATATATATACCATAACAGATCTGTGAAAACGATCCCCATCTATCTCTCTTAGCTTCTTCCATTCTTACATTCAGAGAGAAAGAGAGAGAAGAGAGGTTAGTAATGGAAGAAAAAAGAGCAAAGAGAAGGATAGTGTTAGTTCCAGTTCCAGCACAAGGTCATGTAACTCCCATCATGCAACTCGGTCTAGCTCTTCACTTGCAAGGATTCTCCATCACTGTTGTTCTCACACAGTTTAATCGAGTTAGTTCTTCCAAAGACTTTTCTGATTTTCACTTTCTCACCATGCCTGATACTTTGACCGAGTCTGATCTCAAAAGCCTCGGTCCACTCGAGTTTGTCCTCAAGCTCAATCAAATCTGCGAGTCAAGCTTCAAGCAATGTTTAGGTCAACTACAGGGTAATGATGATGTTGATATTGCTTGTGTCGTCTACGATGAGTATATGTACTTCTCCGGAGCTGTAGCTAATGAGTTTCAACTTCCTAGTGTCGTCTTCAGTACTACAAGTGCTACTGCCTTTGTCTGTCGCTCTGTTTTGGCTAAAGTCAACGCAGATTCATTCTTGATTGACATGAAAGGTACTCAAGATTCTAGCTTCTTTTTAAAAACCTCATTTCAAAGGCTTATTCAAATAAAACCAATTCAATTGCAGATCCTGAATTGCAAGACAAGTTGTTTCCAGGGTTGAATCCTCTAAGGTACAAGGACCTACCAATTTCAGCATTTGGGCCAATAGAGAGTATGCTCAAGATTTATAGTGAGACTGTAAACATTCGAACTGCTTCTGTTGTTCTCATCAACTCAGCAAGCTCTCTGGAGAGCTCGTCTTTGGCATGGTTACAACGAGAACTACAAGTTCAAGTGTATCCTATAGGCCCACTTCACATTGCAGCTTCTGCACCATCTAGTTTACTAGAAGAGGACAGGAGCTGCATTGAGTGGTTGACCAAGCAGAAACCAAGCTCAGTGATATACATAAGCTTGGGAAGCATAGCTCTAATGGAAACCAAAGAGATGCTGGAGATGGCTCGGGGATTGAGTAATAGCAACCAACCTTTCTTGTGGGTGATCCGACCGGGTTCTATTCCTGGTTCAGAATGGACAGAGTCATTACCAGAGGAATTCAGTAAGTTGGTTTCAGAAAGAGGTTACATAGTGAAATGGGCCCCACAGATGGAAGTTCTTAAGCATCCTGCAGTAGGAGGGTTTTGGAGTCACTGTGGATGGAACTCTACTCTGGAGAGCATCGGAGAAGGAGTTCCGATGATCTGTAGGCCTTTTTCCGGCGATCAGAAAGTCAATGCGAGGTATATAGAGTGTGTTTGGAGAATTGGTGTTCAATTGGAAGGAGAGCTGGAGAAAGAAACTGTGGAGAGAGCTGTGAAGAGGTTGATTGTGGATGAAGAAGGGTCGGAAATGAGGAAGAGAGCCATGGATTTGAAGGAGAAGCTCGAAGCCTCTGCTAAAAGTGGAGGTTCCTCACGCAGCTCATTAGACGAGTTTGTCAATTCCTTGGTAATGAAGAATTCCATGTAACAGTGAGAATAGTCCCTATTCAAGTCAAAAGTGTCATGAAGGTATGAAGAAACCTCCCAGTATGAAAGAGAACCCTCAAGTCTCTTTCATACAACTTACTTTTTGTAATTTTTCATTAACTGTCATGAATCATGATTATCAAGTTCACATTTCAAAAGAATTCACCATATCTGTTACTGAAACAGAAGTCTAATAAGCATATCCATTGAAGAAACATATTCTTCGGATAAAACAGTGAAAGGAGTGAAGTTTTATCAACTTTGAATTTTTTATGGAAAGAATCTATGTTGGATCATTCCAAGATTCTTGCCACTTTTAAGAAGGGACACAAATGACCCACATAAAAGTTATATGAAGAAAATGTGAGTATATGATGTGAAAAGTAATCATCTAGGGATTCTGATGTACAATGGTGATGTAAAGATCTTTACAGATTATCACCTAAATCTGAAAATGAAACTTTAATGGCTAAAAGCCTAAAGCTACAATGTGTGGGTGAAAAGAAAAAGAAGAAAAGCCTTGGCTCTTGTTGGAATATCTTTTTCTGGTTTGGAGTTTATTGGTTTTTTGCCCATCCACACAACCATAGAATATTGTTTTGAAAGGAGAAAAGTCCAAATAAGTCTACTTTAATCAAATAAAAAGACGCCTTTTACAGGATTGGATGATTAGATGTAAGAAATACGTGTCAAAGTTGAGAGGCATGAGGGTGTCTCTATCTGAAGCTGTCTTCATCATCCAAAGAAAGAAGACAACAAAAATACAAGTCGCACAAACATGAGAGACTTTCTTGAATTTAAGAAGATTGCAAGTGATAAGCAAAGAGGCAATACCTGAAGAGACTTTCTTGAATTCGTTTACAATTAGAAATAATTGTAGTTAACTGTAGTTGGAAAAGTTGTAAATTTTTTTTTTCCAACATTTTAAGATTCATATAAAAAAAAATGGTGAAAAAAGTATAGTCAAGTAAAAATAAATCATTTTCATCCACCAATCGTGAATTTAACGGTCAATTTGTAGTGGATAGCAATCTACTATGTAACATCATTATTTCAAAACAATAGTGCTATTGCAATTAATATACATGGTTATGGTCTGTGATTTTGTGAATCTTGTCGGTGTTATTACTATTGACTATTATTATGTTGGAGTACTACTTACACATGTAAAATGAATGATGATTCGTGTGTTGGAGATAATACTTAAACAGGTAGTGTCCATCCGTTGCACCCCACACATACGGTTGATGTATTGTGGTTGCCTCTTAAATCATCCACGAGATAGAAAATATGTGGAGGATTGACTGTCAAATAGCATCCACGAGATAATACTCGTACCACTATCTTTCAAGAGACGTCTTTATTTTGTTATAAAAATGAAAATAGGTCAGCATGTGGATAATAATCTAGCATCCGTTTAGCCAAATAAGACACTTTTTCAAATTTCTCTAACTAAAACTAGCGTTGTAAGCTTATTGTTATTGTGGTCGACTATCAAATAACATACCACAAACGATAAACAATGTGTCACTATCAATGATGTATGTTATTTGTGGTAGGTCATTTGTTCTAAATCGACCATAAAACAGATAATATGTGACTAACAATGATGTTCTGATGAACACCGACAATGATTACGACAAATTACCAACTCAATAACTTTAACTATGACAAAAAACTACTTTAGTGTTAAAGTTTTATAGATCAAGATTTGAATACAAAACAAAAACAATGATACTCCATATTAATTGAAAATTAATTTGTGGTACATAATACAATACACATGCATGCATACCACGAACAATTCGTGGTATTCAAATTTGTTTGGATGACACCCGCTTTTACAAAGAAAATGAAGGTTCAAGTATGATAGAATAACAAAAATGTATTTTTTACATTTTAAAAGAGAAAAGTGCCTAAAATCTTTTGGGTGCCTAAAACAGCAATTACTTACGAAAAAGTGGGTTTTTTTAGCAATTGTTTCATAAGACCATCAACAACGCCGAAAGGGGGAGTTTCTTGGCACGAAAATCGAGACAAAAAATATTAAAAAATTTGACTAAGGTTTCTTCCCACAAGATACGTTCCTTCCCCAAGAACCTCCAAGAAACGGTTCTCCATGCATTTTTTTTTCTTTCTTCATCAGTTTTTTAAAAAAATTGAATCCGCGTTCAACGCGGATATTTTATAATAAAAATATTTTAACTTTAATAAAATATAAT
>OVAU01004307.1:0-10222 GCA_900406315.1 Biscutella laevigata subsp. laevigata | reverse complement strand
AAAAATGGGAAATATTGTAAGCAAGAATGGAGCAGAGATTTAGAAATGAGAATGAGAGTGTTNGAGCCTAAGGGATTCAAATTCAAATGTCATAGTTTTTTGCTCCTTTACTAAGGATATGAATTTCTATTTGGCTCCATCACTTTTGGCTCTAGGATTATTCAAAATTCAATCATTTTATTACCATAGTTTAATAGTTACACTTGAAATGCTCGTTTGTGAAGACTGCTACATCCGGGAGGAAAACTGAAACATGAGACAACCACAACCAAAAGAACCCTCCTTAGCATCAATACCTCTCCATCCAAACATCCGGGTAGTTTCGAAAGAGAAACAAGATTCGACAAAAACAAATGAGATTCGAAACCTCAATTTGATAACTGGTACTGCTAAATATTTTATCACTAAACTAACGTCACTTATTATTCGTATATATACTTATTTTCTTAATTATTGATACATATCTACGGAGAATTAATTACTAAGTTTAGTCTTATTCATCGGTAACCATTAACCAATCCAAGGAAACAAAAAAATACGAACAAACAAAACAATAACACATACGATAAGTTTGAGAAGTTCAATTCTACATTCTCCCATAAAACAAAAATCAATGTTAATCTTCTTTCATTGGCCATTCTATCATTGGCCAGTAATAGAGAAAAAACCCACAAAACAAAAAAACCTTTCATTGATCATCATAGCCTCTAATCAATCTCTCTCGTCGACAATTATTTGATTTGTGTTCATACAGAAAAAAGAAGAAGAAACAATGGAGGATCAGCTTAGACAATTGAAAGACATCTTCGACAGATTCGACATGGATNAACCCACAAAACAAAAAAACCTTTCATTGATCATCATAGCCTCTAATCAATCTCTCTCGTCGACAATTATTTGATTTGTGTTCATACAGAAAAAGGAAGAAGAAGAAACAATGGAGGATCAGCTTAGACAATTGAAAGACATTTTCGACAGATTCGACATGGATGCAGACGGAAGCTTAACAATCTTAGAACTCGCGGCGCTTCTCCGGTCACTTGGTCTCAAACCTTCCGGCGACCAAATCCACGTTTTATTAGCAAGTATGGACGCAAACGGCAATGGTTTTGTCGAATTCGATGAGCTCGTAGGAACAATCCTTCCCGATTTGAACGAGGAGATTCTAATGAATTCTGAGCAATTACTTGACATCTTCAAATCTTTCGATAGAGATGGTAATGGATTTATCAGCGCGGCGGAATTAGCCGGAGCTATGGCTAAGATGGGTCAAGCATTGACGTATACAGAATTAACGGAGATGATCAAAGAAGCTGATACAAATGGTGATGGTGTTATTAGTTTTGGTGAATTTGCTTCTATTATGGCTAAATCTGCTGTTGATTATTTCGGTTTAAAAGTTAATTCATGATTATTCAATTTCTTTAATTTATTTTAATAGAATTCATAATACTAAAATCTTAAAAGTAGATTAATCAACCATTCGATATATAAAATCAAGANGATGATCAAAGAAGCTGATACAAATGGTGATGGTGTTATAAGTTTTGGTGAATTTGCTTCTATTATGGCTAAATCTGCTGTTGATTATTTTGGTTTAAAGATTAATTCATGATTATTCAATTTCTTAATTTATTTTCTTAGAATTCATAATACTAAAATCTTAAAAGTAGATTAATCAACCATTCGATATATAAAATCAGAAAAAAACAGTGTCTTAAAGATCCAGAGTAGACAAAACTCATATTCTTGAAATCTAAGAAACAATATGACAAATCATTTAGAACACAAGCTCATGTGGTTTCATTCCTTGTTTCAATGAGAACCTGGCACCAAGGTAAGTTTTGAGCTCTGGGACTGCTTCAATGGCTTTGATCAGGGCAGTGTCGATGGNGAACACAAGCTCATGTGGTTTCATTCCTTGTTTCAATGAGAATCTGGCACCAAGGTAAGTCTTGAGCTCAGGGACTGCTTCAATGGATTTGATTAGAGCAGTGTCGATGTTTTTCTGGTCTTCTTTCTTCTCTTGTGGGATCTCTTTCTTCACCTGCGAGATAGCATAAGAATACCGATCAGATCCATACACCATTTTTGGTTCTTAAAAACAAATGTACAAGACTAAACTGTTTGCTACGGAATGTATACCTCTTTCTCTGCTTCGAAGAATTCGCCTTCTCCTTTGGTCTTCTTCTTCTCAGCGACCTTTCCAAAATACTTGTCATCGAATTTCTCAGTGTTGACTCCAGAAATGTCAACCTTTGTTGAGGTTCCAATAACATATGATTGGTTAACACGTCTCAATGGAACACCATTGATCTTGAATGGTCCTGAAAGACAAATATATTTGAGTTAGGCTTTGAATTTGCGCACAGACNACATATGATTGGTTAACACGTCTCAATGGAACACCATTGATCTTGAATGGTCCTGAAAGACAAACATATTTGAGTTTGGCTTTGAATTTGCGCACAGACAAAACAAACATTACGAGATATGAAAAGAACAGAGATTAGAACACACCAGTAACAAGAAGCAAACCAGAAGGAAGTTGCTTGAGAAAGACAACTCTCTTTCCCTTGAATCTACCAGCAAGGATGATCAACACAGTTCCTGGAGTGATGCTGGATCTACAATCACACAAAGAAACCAGAGCATAAGATTCTTGACTAAAAGAAATTTTCAATTCGACACGAACCCTACATTTCAACAACTCAATTCAAGAACCCTAAACTTAAAAACGATTTCAAAGATACGTCTTGCATTACCAGCAAATCCAAAACCATTCTAATACAAAATCTACTAGAATCAAATACACAAATGCATATAGGCTGAAATTAAATATGAATCGAAGAAGATTGGGGATTACTTGAGCTTGGTAGGCTTCGGCTTGCGTCTGTTGGCGAGAGGTTTCTTAACATCCTCCGCCGGATAAAACTTAGCCGGCTTCTCCACCGAGGCTTCGACCTTGGAAGTAGCATCATGACGAGGGAAAACGCCGCCGTTTTTGGCCTTGATTGCCCACAAACCTCTCTTGTGATACATCTGCGATCTAGAGTATTTGCCAACACCCCTGATGAGGTCGGGGTTCCTGCTCACCGTCCTCTGCTTCTTCTCCTTCGCCGGCATTTTGGTTTTTCTGTGTGAACTGAAAAGATTGGCAGTGGCGCAAACCCTATTAACATTTCACCAAATATCATCTTTATATATGAGATGAAGTTAAACCCTAACTACATTGGGCCTTAATTTGGGCTTATAACTGAATCTGGGCCACAGATTAAAAAACTTGTATGAGATAATAATAATATATANCATTGGGCCTTAATTTGGGCTTATAACTGAATCTGGGCCACAAATTAAAAAACTTGTATGAGATAATAATATATAGCCTTATTAAAAATGAATAGTTGTTAATTAAATTTAAAAATATAAGAAAACAAAAAAAATAGATGACAAAAAAAAAAGAGAGGAAAGCCGAAACAAAACCAGATCCGAGCCATTCGCTGGAGTCATTTAGCTGAGCCTTTTGACTCAACAAATCTAAACCCAATTATCAGCCGAGCCTGTTCGTCTTCTCCGTCGAATATCTCGTCGGGATCTTCCGCCGGAAAGGATCTTTCAGATCGGAGGACTTCCGACTCGCTGGTTCCCAGAAGTGTAGACCGGATTTTCTCTCTCTCCATCCCTTAAATCGATTCAGAGATCCAGCGCCGATCCTCCTCATCTGTGGCGGCTGTTTCGGCTTTCCCTCCAAAAATACAGTTCCCCTCTCGCAACGGCTTTTTGAGGTTGGGTGTTGTCTTCTTCCTCTCTGGATCCCTTTCTTTTACAGTTTCTCTCTTTCTCTACTAGCAGACTGCTCCTAGCTTGTTCTTCCTCAGTTCCTCTTATCCAACATTTTCTCTGTACGTCTCTTTCCTTTCTTGCTACCCGCTGCTTACATCTTGTTCAAGCTCTGTAGCTGTTCGTAGGTCGTAGCATCTAATCCTCTTTTGCTTCTTCTGAATTTCTCCTGGGTTTCGCTTATCAGTTCAGCTCTGGGAAGCTAACTTAACGACACTGTGTTTCTTCCAATATTTTTTCGTGATAAACTATTTCTCTTTATTGTTTCAAAGGGACAAAGAAGCTTGTAATCCGATGGAGTGGAAGGTAAACAATGCATTCAAATCCTACAAAGGTAATTGAAACTCTCCAGCATAGATTAAGTTTGGAACTTACCTTCTTAGGATTATCTGTATTGTGATCTCAGTCCGTTTCTTGGTCTATTAATTGAGACAACACAACCACTTATTAGAATTTCTTTGTGGCTGCTTCTTGATGTAGATATGGAACCGAAAGCTATGATGGAGATGCCACTTGTTTCACAATCTGATCCCGTTGACATTGGATTAAGCACTTCTGACAAGGCAAATGAAGTTCCCCCTAAAAGGAAGAAGACAATGACATCAGTGTATCTTAAATACTTTGAAACTGCACCAGACAGCAAAACTCGAAAATGCAAATTCTGTGGACAAAGCTACTCGATAGCTACAGCCACTGGTATTGTCATATCCTCTCAAGTGATATTTTTATTAGCGACTGTACAAGTGTTTCATTTTCCATTCTCATTGTGTTTTGGAATTTATTTATAGGCTTGCGTAGAGATATTTGCTTCTTTTCCTGCATTTCTCAGTCTCTATGATTACCAATTAAAAAAAAATTGTTCTTGTTCTGTTTTCATGTTTTAAGGTAATCTTGGAAGGCATCTGAGTAATCGACATCCAGGCTATGATAAGGCAGCAGATGTTGTCACCAGTTCAGTACCACCGACACCACCATTTGTTGTAAAGCAGTCACAATCCCAGTCAAAAGCACCACAAGTCGATTATGATCATCTTAACTGGTTAGTTCTCAAGTGGCTCGCTTTGTCATCACTTCCTCCCTCCACTGTAGACGAAAGATGGTTGGGAAACTCTTTCAAATTTCTTAACCCAGCCGTCCAGTTATGGCCGGCTGAAAAATATAAAGTTGTACTTCATGAGATCTTCAGAACCATGCAGGGAGATGTAAAGACATCTCTGGAGCATATCTCATCCAAAGTTTCTGTCACCCTAAGTTTCTGGAATTCATATGAAAACATTTCTTATATGAGTGTAACGGGCCAATGGATAGACGAAAATTGGTCCTCTCATAAATTGTTACTCGACATACGTCGGATTCCTTATCCCTCTGGGGATTCTGAGATCTATAACTCCCTTTTAAAAGTTCTTAAGATCTATGCCATTGAGGACAGAGTTCTATGTTGTACACATGACAACAGCCAAAAAGCTATTCACGCTTGTCATAGCCTGAAGAAGTACCTAGATGGTCAAAAGATCTTGCCTTTCTGCTACATTCCCTGTGCCGCTCAAACTCTGAATGATATTATAGATGAGGGGTTAGCAACTATAAAGCCCATAATCTCAAAGATTAGAGAATTCACGCAAGAGCTAAATGCGTCTATGGAGCTATCAGATTATTTCATTCAGTTGACAACAGCTTATCAAGAAGGCAATTGGAAACTTCCGATTGATGCTTCATCTCGTTGGAGTGGTAATTACCAGATGGTCAACATCTTGTGCAAGGTAAGCTTTTAGATAACTTGGAGTCAATAAAGTTATCATCACCGCCTGATATTTTGTATGCGATGGCTTCTGTTGGTACAGGCTGGTAAGGCGTTGGACTCGGTGATCAGAAAAAATGAGGATGATATTGAGACCGGAATGGCACTAAGTTCTGCAGAGAAGAACGCTGTTACTATTGTCCACAGTTACTTGGATTTGGACTCCTTCCACAAGACGACTAACGATATGTGCACAAACAAGGATCTCACTGTCGGTTTAGCTCTGCTCTTCATGGATAACATCTCCGAGACGATCACGACTTGCCAGAAATCATGCCACAACCCAGAATGGCTAAGAACTTGTGCCGAGATCATGGCACAGAAGGCTAGAAGTTACAACACCCAAGTCTGCAACGTGTTCACTTACATAACAGCCATTCTTGACCCTCGCATCAAAACAGAGTACATTCCAGAGACTTTAAATCTCGAGAGCTATATAGATGAAGCAAGAACCCATTTCCTTCGTAACTATTCTTCTCCTCATTTCACATCTCCCGTGAGCAGCGGGTACCGTCCTCAAGACATTGACCAAGCAGGAGGAGAAAATATCTCATTTGCAGAGGAAATTGCTAGAAGGAAAAGAAGAGGAAGTATGAGTAGAAACATTGTCGATGAACTGACTCAATACTTAGCGGAGTCTATAGTCCCGATGCAGACCGATGTGTTGGATTGGTGGAAGGTAAACAGTGGAAGATATCCACGACTTTCCAACATGGCTCGCGATTTCCTTGCGGTTCAAGCCACTTCTGCTCCACCGGAAGAGATATTTTCAAGTAAAGGTGAAGAGATTGCTAAACAAAAATATTGCATGCCACATGATAGCACACAGTCTGTTCTTTGTATCAGATCATGGATAGAAGCTGGTATTAAACTGAAGTTCAAGTCTACTGAAATCGATTATGAACGGCTAATGGAATCAGCTGCCACCGTGGCCGCCGGTAATTCTGCCGGAGGTTTAGACAAGAATCAACAAAAGTGATTCTTTTACTGTGTTTGTACTAAAGAAGTATTGTAATTTCATTGTCTTCTTTTAGTATGAATTGTATGTAATTTCGCATAGTGATGGAGGTTTTGTAAAGACCGTTTGTGTATCATTTCGTAGCATTTTTCATCATTGTTGGAGTTGGTTTATAGTAAACCAGTCTGGTTAAGCTGGCCGGTGTTTGAGTGACCAAGTTGTTGCTTACTTTATCTAATTTAAACACGACTACTTTTGTAAAATTACAAATTTCCTCGAATTTTCAGTTCTACCTTTCGTTGCCCATTGTTTCTTTTAAAATTTGTCTAATGATTTTAAAAATATTTTCAATTTAGCAGACAACAAGAAAACCGATAAGAGTTCAGTCGTATTTAGACAAGTCTCACAGTCCATCTTTTTACTGTTCTCACAGTCCATCTTTTTACTGTTGAATGCATTCTGATGAAGACACGTACCTTTTTACCGTATTATAACTCTGGAATAAATTTAGAGTTTTGCATATTTCGAAGCAGTTAATGATATTTAAAACAAACTGGTAATTAGCTATTTACCGCAACGTTACTATTTTGGACGTCTATCTCAAATTTCTAGTGATAAAAAACATTTATTTTATTTTTTATCAACTAAACTATATTAAAAAGTTGCTTGATTTATTTAAATTGGAGAGAGAGAATTTTTATAGTAATAATTTTTCTTCTGACATTTGGCTCAAACAGTCAGATTTAACGAGCCAAAAAATATAACGTAAGAAAAGAAAATAAACACGTGTGAGCCACGTGTAAATCAACTTAAAACGACGACGTTAGAGTCAGACAGACGTTATATAGACGATGGAGATTGGAGACAGTCATAGACTCACACGTACAAACACAAGCACGCATAAATAAAGAAGGTGTCTCTTCGTCAAAGTTTCTCACTTTGCAAAGTGAAAACAAACCCAAAAAAGGTCATCGTCCCTTTTAAAATACCTCTTTCTATATCTAATCCTTCTTGTGATAAGACAAACAGAGTAAGCTCAGATCTCGAGTATCCCAAAAGAACAAGATGTCTATACGAAAAATCTACCGATGTCTGAATTCTTTAATCAAAAGATCATGTGCTCAAACTCTATGAGCATACGTTCCATTTCACATTTCGTTTCAACTCTCAGGTTTTCAATTTTAACTTCACTTTTTTGTTCTCTGCTTCGCTTGAGAACGTCAAGAATCAAGAATGGTGAGGACACCGTGTTGCAAAGCTGAATCAGGGTTAAAGAAAGGAGCTTGGACTCCAGAGGAAGATCAAAAGCTTGTCTCTTACCTTAAACGTCACGGTGAAGGTGGATGGCGAACTCTCCCTGAAAAAGCTGGTACTTACTTTTATTCCGACATTTTTGAATATTCAATGTTCGACCTTTTTGGTCATTATTGCTCAATTATTGTGATAGGACTCAAGAGATGTGGCAAAAGCTGCAGATTGAGATGGGCTAATTACCTCAGACCTGACATCAAAAGAGGAGAGTTCACTGAAAATGAAGAACTTTTGATCATCTCTCTTCACGCCCTTCACGGCAACAAGTTAGTCTCTCTTTACAAGCTCATAATTTTGTGTTAAATGCGATCAATAATGTAAATTTACGGTTCCAATCAGATGGTCTGCAATAGCTCGTGGATTGCCAAAAAGAACCGATAACGAAATCAAGAACTACTGGAACACTCATATCAAGAAACGTTTGATCAAGAAAGGTATTGATCCGATTACACACAAGAGTTTGATCTCTGGAAGCGATAAATCAGAAAATGAGAAGGTGAATGAGATCAACAAGAATTCAGGATTATCATCAGCTAAGATCTTGAACAGAGTAGCTAGTAGATTCGGAAAGAGAATCAACCAGAGTGTTCTGTCTGAGATTATCGGAAGTGGGAGTCCACTTACTACTACAACTAGTCATACTACTACTACTACTACAAGTGTTTCAGTTGACTCCGAGGTAGATAAGTCAACGAGCTCTTCTTCCTTCACACCAACCTCGAATCTTCAGATGGACGTTGCAACAAGTCCTGTTTCATCGATCTTTGACGTTGACTGTAACGTTAATCCGATATTGTCTTCGTCCATGCTTTCTGATTACTCTGTTAATGATCCTCTAATGTATTGTGATAATTTCGTTGGTAGTAACATTCATGAAGAGGATACTCTCGGATTCTCCATGATGTTGGAGGAGTCTTGTGTTGAAAACAATATGTTCATGAACGAACTTACGAGGTTTTTCCAGGAGGATGAAATTGGTTACTAATTTGGATGAGTGAATCTCCCAATAAAGAGCACCGACGATGCTGATAGATGACGAGACCATGCATGGAGCTTGTATTGTCATTTATGCGTGTCTTCGTGAGTGTGTTTTAATCGTTGCTTTCTAAGTTTGACCTTTAAGTGTGTTTCGTTGGTAATAATAATTTCAACAGTGATTTTCTTCTTCTAATAATGTATTGTGATATTGTGTATATTGGGAAGTGTTGAGGAGATGGCTAATTATTGTGAGTGAGGTGACGAAAGAACAAAATACATAGATATGTGTGTTGTCGGGAATAGTATGTCAATGGAATCTTTCACAGAGCTTGTCCTTTATGAAAACGTTGGTGAAATTCGATCGAATAAATAATGATTTTATATAGAATTAGATGTGATGCATAATCAGATACAACCATAAAGGGGACGTTTTACAAGGCAGAAAACTCAGCTTTTATACTGAAACGTGTAAGTCACACTACGCACGTGCCANGAATCTTTCACAGAGCTTGTCCTTTATGAAAACGTTGGTGAACTTCGATCGAATAAAATAATGATTTTATATAGAATTAGATGTGATGCATAATCAGATTCAACCATAAAGGGGACGTTTTACAAGGCAGAAAACTCAGCTTTTATACTGAAACGTGTAAGTCACACTACGCTCGTGCCGNCACGTGCCATGCCGAACCAAACATCTGCTAAGAAGCAGAGTCTTTTTCGACAATGTTAATCAGATTGTGTATTAAAGTATTTTCAAAGTTGGCTCACTTGACATTGTATGTAGTAGAATTGTTTGCGTGATGTGTAGAGGTCCAAACTGGTGATATGTCGTGGATCTCTTGAAGAAGCATCATCGATCACCTGAGGTTTGTCGAGAGGTTGAGAATTTAACCATGTTGATAGTACTAAGAGCATGCCCAACGCGGTCCAAATCGCGTTCCTTGGGTCGCGTTTCTTCGGGCCGAAAATAATAAAATAAATGGGCCGGCTGGTGCTTCAAAGAGGGAATGTTCCTTCGTGAAGCGACGAAGACGCGCGTGAAGGAGTGCACGTGTCGGCCGCAGCAAGGTACGTCGAGTACACGCGTTTTTCATTTTTTTTTTTGCCATCGATACGGTTTTCATTTTCATTTCTTTCTTCTTCGTCCTCGAAGAAGAAAAAGGAGACCGAAGAGGCGATTCCTTCTCTGTGGTTCTCCGGCGNCGAAGAAGAAAAAGGAGACCGAAGAGGCGATTCCTCCTCCGTGGTTCTCCGGCGAGGTGCGACGCCAAAACCTCCGTCCGTGAGGCAAAGATAAGTAGTTCTAACCCTAAAGCTATCGTAATACGTTGTTT
>OVAU01004306.1:0-10223 GCA_900406315.1 Biscutella laevigata subsp. laevigata | reverse complement strand
AAAATTGGAGATTAGCTAATCAAAAGGAAGAAGATGAAGATATGGAAGACGGAGATACTCCTGACCAAGACACTAGCTTACCCACCTTAGCCCCCCAAAGGACAATTTGTCAAATCGATGCTTCTTGGATTGATCATGGGAAAATTTGTGGCCTTGGGTGGTGCCTAAGGGATAACATGAGAATGCTTAGTGAAGGAGCGAAAGCTTGTCGACGCAGTTTATCCGCTCTCCATGCCGAGATGGACGGGTTGCTTTGGGCCATGGATTGCCTAAGAGAACGAAGATCCCCACCTATTACTTTCGAGACGGATTGTGCGGACTTAATTAAGATGATCGAAGAGCCCGACGATTGGCCATCTTTCAAAACTGAACTGGACCTCTTCTCTCATTTGAATGAAGTTTTTATTGATTTTCGTCTTATTTGGATTTCTCGGGACCAAAATATTTGTGCCGATGCTCTTGCCAAATGAGCACGAGTACGGAGATCCCCTTTTACCCATGTAAATCATAACATTTCGGTTAGAGTCGATCTTAGAATTACACTAACCGACCAACTTTGATTTGTTAATAAGTTTAGAGAAAAAAAAATTGAAAAGGTCCATTTAAACAGGATCAACAATGGAAACAGATTCATCATTTGAATCTTACGCGGCGGATGATGAATGAGTCCGCGTCGTAAAAGGTGGCCAACTACTACGCGGCTGCCGTCGCTGCCAAGATTCTCGCACGTGGGAATCTTCCTTCTTCTCTGAAGACCCAAATATTCCAAACTCGATGATGAATCTTCTTCGTCGTTTTCCCTTTTATAAACAAGAATATCTTTCTTTTTTCTATACTACGCCTCATCATTTACCCTTCGGATCCCGATTCCTTCTTCTTCCTCGCTTTCTCCACCCAATCAATGGTACTGTACTCCTTTTCCTTTCACATGCTTGTTTTGATTTTCAATCCCTAATGTGGAAAATGTATTTACAGTCAGACGCCATGCATAAAGA
Source organism: Biscutella laevigata subsp. laevigata (assembly GCA_900406315.1). Taxonomy (NCBI): domain Eukaryota; kingdom Viridiplantae; phylum Streptophyta; class Magnoliopsida; order Brassicales; family Brassicaceae; genus Biscutella; species Biscutella laevigata. Next base: position 9,228 of record OVAU01004306.1, on the reverse strand, counting down.
CAACGCTTTATCAGATTTTCTCAAGAAATTCTACATCCCTACGTACATCCTTTCGCCCGAAGCAGAAGCTCTCCCACTGCACACCACTCCACCGGAGAGCCCAGTTCTTGTCTTCATCAACTCTAAAAGCGGTGGCCAGTTGGGTGGGGAACTCATTCTCACCTACCGCTCTCTTCTCAATGACCAACAAGTAACTTGAGCGATTGATCTGCTTTCTAGCTCGTCTCCACGTTTGGACTTCTTTCTGGTTATAATCACTTTCTCTCAGGTCTTTGATCTTGGGCAAGAGACTCCCGATAAGGTACTCCGGAGAATCTATCTTAACCTGGAGAGGCTTAGAGATGATGATTACGCTTGTCAGATTCGGGAGAAATTGAAAATAATTGTGAGTTTTACAACAATTATACTCAGCAACCTCCCTTTAGACACAACAAGGAATTCTGTGCTCGTTACCAATGAAATTGATATTTAGGTTGCAGGAGGTGATGGAACTGCTGGCTGGCTCCTTGGAGTTGTATGTGACCTTAAATTATCCCATCCTCCTCCGATTGCCACTGTACCTTTAGGTACAGGAAACAACCTTCCCTTTGCTTTTGGATGGGTGTGTACACTCCTGGCCTCATACTTGCCTATCTTCATTTGTTTATTTTACAATCACAAGCGCTTCATGCTCTACTTCCTGTTTTGCTTTTCTTCAGGGAAAGAAAAATCCGGGAACAGATCGGACATCGGTGGAGTCGTTTTTGGATCAAGTGTTCAAGGCAAAAGAGATGAAAATTGACAAGTATGTACCTTCATCTCTTTCCACTGTATGAGTCTATAACTTTGGTAAATAACCGGTGAATACTTTTGTACTTTAAGTTGGCACATACTTATGAGGATGAAGACTCCTAAAGAAGGTTCTTGTGATCCTGTTGCACCTCTTGAGTTACCACATTCTCTACATGCATTTCACCTTGTTTCTCCATCAGATGTACTAAGTAAGGTAACCTATCATATTTTCCTGCCATGGAATAGCGGTCTCATTTGTGCCTTTATTTATGCTTTTTGTCTTATATGGACACTCTTCAATTTTTCAGGAAGGTTGCCACACATTTCGTGGCGGATTCTGGAATTACTTTAGCCTCGGTGAGAAGTTTTTTTAATTTAGCATAAGTGCTCATCTGCTTCCATCTAACTTTGGATTTCCCACAAGTCATAAGCAAATAGCTCTGCACTTAGGTTTCCCCTGCAGAGTTGTGATCTTTCATTGAGATGGTTGATGAACTAGCTAGTAAACATAACTTATTTCTTGAATTCATATCGACGTGGCAGTGCTTTTCTTATGTTGGGATAGTCGATGTTCATCTTGATTATCAAGATTCAAAGAAAAATCTCCTTGAAAGTTCTATTGCGTATGCAGGAATGGATGCTCAAGTTGCTTATGCGTTTCATTCAGAGAGAAAGCTGCACCCTGAAAAATTTAAGAATCAGCTGGTTAATCAGGTTCCTTGTTCTTGGAGTTTCTTTATGCTTTTGCTTCTAATCCATTCTTAAAAGTTACCCTGAATGTTCACGTTTGGATATTCTATCGCTAATTTCCGGATATGGAAAAATAGTGATTCTGATTTATTAGTGGGATTACACCTTCCCTTAACATCTGAACAAAGAATAATACTTTGCATTGGCTTTACATCCCGTTTTCATAATGCCAGAGTACTTATGTAAAGCTTGGTTGCACGCAAGGATGGTTTTGTGCCTCTCTTTTCCACCCTGCTTCACGGTGAGTTAGATTTTACTGACAGCGTATTCTTGGACGCAAATTATTTCATTGTTATTGGACATGTCTGCCTCATCTATTCTTTTTTATCAACGTTCGCATCATCTTTTGTTGTTAGTATACAGTTAAGTGCCAGTAATTGGATTGGCACCAGTGATTATTTTATGCCTGCATCGCTTTGTGTGATAAACAATGTCTAATTTGAAATATTCTCCAACTTCATCAATATAGAAACATGTAATCTTATTTTTGCTATATATTATTGCACGGTTTAATGGAAAGCTCTATGGCTTCCCATGTAGGAACATAGCTCAACTTGCAAAGGTTAAGATTGCAAATAAAAATGGGAAGTGGCACAATCTCTACATACCCCATAGGTAATGTTTATTCATCCAATGTAAATGGTCCTGAGGGATCATTGCACTAAATGTCTGTCAAGAATTCTAGGATTGATATGTTGGGTAGTCTTTGGGATCTTCTCGGTGTTGCACCTTTAAGTAGTTTGGTTACATCTCAAAAGCTACAACGCAATGCCTTACTTCCTTTCAATACCTTTTTCAAGGTCGAATTTTAGTTTACTTAATCCAACATTTGTTTATGCTCTTATAGTATCAGGTCCATTGTATGTCTGAATCTGCCCAGCTTTTCTGGAGGACTAAATCCTTGGGGCACACCAAATCCTAGGAAACAACGGGATGTGGGTTCTAAAAACTCTTTGACTTTTACCTGGGAGCCAAAAATAGAAAATTATGTATTTATCTTCGCCATAGTAAAATAATATGCACGATTATTTCTTGTGCAACAACAGAGAGGCTTGACTCCACCGTTTGTTGATGATGGCCTAATTGAGGTTGTTGGCTTTAGAAATGCTTGGCACGGCCTTGTTTTGCTCACTCCGAATGGACACGGAACACGACTTGCCCAGGTAAGAATTGTACAAAAAGGAAGTGGTAAAGAGACACATATAGATATGATAATTGAGTGGCAAACAAGTTAATAGTATTTTTGTGATTAGGCAAACCGCATTCGCTTCGAATTTCACAAAGCTGCAGCGGACCATACATACATGAGGATGGATGGGGAGCCCTGGAAACAACCACTGCCACTTGATGATGAAACTGTGATGGTAGAGATATCACATCTTGGCCAAGTGAACATGCTTGCAACCCATGAGTGCCGGTCCAGAAGTATGTTTGATCCTTCAACACCCCGGCATCAGGATGTTGCAGAATACTATGAGGATAATGATGACGACTCAGTGGCTGAAGGAGAGGAATTTAGAAAGTTTGGTGCTGCAGATACCTTCAAGATCCCTGAAGAGGTTGATATTTCTCACCTTAGTTAGACAATAAGCCGTTATCACTGTTTGCTTACATGCATTCGGGTATATCCGTATATGTAAATATTTTATCTGGTCACATTTATACACCCTCTCTTAAGTATTGGCCATATAACAGCAATCGGATCTATCTTGTTTTTGTTTATGCTTAATGGCGGAGATAGATAGGTAATGATGTATCTGGATCTTATTTGTTTAACAGGCATGTGTTCCCGCATCGAGCAGGACAGAGTGATGACGCAAAAATGGCGAAGGTTTTTGCTGTTAAATAGTCAAGCATATACGTATATTTCTGTTGCCGTTACTAAAAAGAAGAAAAGGGGAACATTTGATAGTTTAGGATTTCAATTCAACCAAGAAAGATGAATTATATATAAGGTATCTACCAGACACGTGAAGATTGTTTCGTTAGTTTTCTGGGATTCGGCTCTTTCCCCTCGCTTCTTCTCTCTCTCTCAGTAACAACAGTATTAACAACATTTGCTCAAGGCATACCAGTGCTGAGGATATATAGATAGGATTAGCATCAATACCTCTCGACATACTCCTTGAGTAATTTCTTGGCTTGAACAAGCTTTGACAGCAGGTTGCGGTACACATCAAGGTCCCATCCACGCTTTTCTTGTTGATATTTAGGGATGTACAGAGCTGTTCCATTAGAGACACACAGCTCAATATTACTTACATCTATGGAGAACCTGAACACCCCATCCCGGCCTGTAGGGTCGCAGAGGTTGTCCCACGCTCATTCACTAAGTGAGTGGGCCTTCAGTTCAATTTGTTCTAAGCCGTTTGTATTTATTTCTTAGTTCTTTCGGAATTCTTAGTTAAGAGGCAAATAAGATAAACTGATANTTTGTTCTAAGCCGTTTGTATTTATTTCTTAGTTCTTTCGGAGTTATTAGTTAAGAGGCAAATAAGATAAACTGATCTTTATTAATAGCCAAAAGATTCAATACAATTGTTAAATTTCATGCTAACTGTTACAATGATCGATCCTAAGATCTAGTCTATCTTCACCACCCATTTTCACAGACTTTCAAGCTTCGTGGCCTTTGACTTCCCTTGATCACTTCGGATCCTGAAACCATCAATAAAACATAAGCAATCTAAAGATCACTTAGTGAGCTTAGTTAGTCCTTGCAGAATAAGACTTGGTTTAATCTATGTGTTAAGCCTGATTTCCCTTTTCACCCGTTCGGACTATTCAATCCTTGGTCGATCATAACGCGGTCGTGAATCACGATCAGGTCTTTCGTGCTTATTCTCAATTGGTCGGCTAAGTCTATCACGGCCGGTCAATTTTCCCGATCGCATCGCTAGACATGCTCGATCAATGTCTTAGTGTCAAGCTATCCGAAACGGCCGTGCAAATTCTCGCTTATCGTCGTTCGGCTTGAATCACTCGAACTTTCTTAGTTCGTTAACTTGATCTCGGTACAATGGCAGATCTAGGAATTTATTTCACGTGAGTCAAAACGTAAATTATATAATTTTAGGGGGTGCAATATAATAAATTTATGTAATTCAGTGCATTTTTATTAAAAAAATTTAGGTTAAAATTGTTTTTTTTTTTTTTTCAAATTTGACATAGTGCACATGACACCCTTACCATGTATGTGCCTCTGCCAATGTCTCGGCATGCTCATGATCGGTCTTCGCATCCAAAATGATCACAGTCCTTACGACTTAATGCATCAATCCGTTCACGACCGTAGATTGCTCCACCGCGAATCCGCCCGATCTGGATGTCGCATGCATCACACGTTTCTTCCGCCCGTCAATCGGCCGCAAGGTTGCCGATCACGCATCCTTTTTCCTTAATGACTTGGCCTTGGTCCAAACTGTCTTTCGCGACCGATCTATTCGATCAACCCGCTAGATTAGTCAAGTTCGTTGCCTTAACACCTTTTCCAGTCCGCTCTTGGAATCGCTTGGGGAGCACTTAAGGCCGACTTTGACTTCAGCACCTTGGTCATTGCGTTTAGTCCATCCGTTCGAGATCACTACTAATCAAGGGACACAACCCATAATAAGAAGGATCTAATCCAATCCATTGGTCCATTATGCCTATGGGTTCTTTCGCGATTCATTCGGTTCAAAGGTTGAATTTCACTCGATCTTCGCAACTTCTCTTCTCGGTACAGTTTTACGCGTTTTCCCAATTGGTCTAGCCACTCCAACCTGAGACTTAGTCTAGCGCAACCCATTTGATCTGATTGTTCAAACTAGCCTTAGGCTTACGTCACTAGATCAGTGAGTCTACGAAACCCGATCCAGTTTAAGGGAAATGATGCACGCTTGGACACTTAGTCTCGAAATGGATTGAATTCATCCAATCGTTCACGCTAAAGGCTAATCGTTCCATAACCCACATCCATCCGACCATGACTCAAGACTATCTTTGTTCACGTACATTCTCGTGCATCCTTGAACTATGGATCAGACTTGGCATTCAGCCTTAATCTCTCGTTCAGATTCTCGGCCAAGTTCCTAGATCCTTTGACCTTATGGCTAAAGACTCGTATAGAAATGTAGAAGATGCTTGCCTGTCGGACTTGACCATTGATGCATTCGGAATTAACCAAGGATCATGGAAAGGCCTAGTCTATTGAATCTAACTACTCACTTAATTGCACGGTCCAGGTTAGCCATGTTGTTCCTCATTCCTTGGTCTTTGACGAATCCATCACATGACCACCATTCCATCCAACCCTAGTCCTTTCGCGGCTTAAATCCCATTCCATCGATTTGCCTTTATTTGGACTGATTTTATTGTGATTCTTCCCCTCAGAATATCGCTCTCAAAATCTGTCTCAAGGACTGATATTTATAGGGTTCGATGAAGGCCTTTGGTCTAGCGAACGTATGCCTTGGATCCAAGCAAACGGGTGCCTTGGCCAAACGAATGGATGCGTAAACCTTTCGGTTGTAACTGCTAGAACACTCGCAACCCTTTGGGCTCAACTGTTCGGACACTCGCAATCCTTTAGGCCCAGCTCCCATTCAAATCACAACCGTTCCCGAGCTAGCTTGAGTTGAGCGGTCAACTAGTTTAGCTAGTATAGCTCGACCTTTCAGCTAATTCTAGCTAACATCAATTGACTGAACTCCGATCTAGCTCGTTCTAGCTCGATCTTCGTTTTATCCCTTTGATCTAGATCTTCTTTCGAATCCTTGATCCTAGATCAGCTTGGAGGACGCGTTGTTTCGATGCGTAGGGGTGGGTAAGACACGCCCAACGATCCATCCAAGTCAAGCCCTCGATTCCTCTATACACCTAAGAGTACCCACCCCCTATAGAGGTTTAGTAACATTTCTCAATCTGCCCGAGTATACATTACCCATGTATAAGTAGTCACTAAGTCATTTATTTTAAATGACTTAATTAATTTTTCTTGGTTCTTCACCAAGTATTCGACCAGTTTATCTTTGCTCGATTAAACTCGATCAAAACCCTTTCACCACGTTTTCAGTCCGATCCGAGCTCAGATACCTTGATCAAGATCAAAACTTCTCGGCTTAGTCTCAATCCTTAGATCCTTTCTCAAACCAAAGGGATTTTCCCTCGTTTTCAGGCTAAGATCACGGACTTAGCCATGAATCAGACAATGGAACGCCTTTAGCCTTTTTCCGGGCTGGCCTCACATTCCTTCGAGCTACGGCTCGTTCCACGGGTCTTACCCCGGGACGAGAACATGATAAAACCTATTGAGGTCAAAAGAGTGGTGGAACCTTATTGAAGAAGGGATCACATAACCGACAAGAGGAACGATGCTGAATGGACAACAACTACCGGAGTTGGCGGAGCTGAAACTCAAGGATCTCAAAGCCAAAAACTACCTATTTGCAGTGATTGACAAGATGATCTTGAAACAAATTCTGCAGAAGAACACCTCTAAGGAGTTATGAGACTCGATGAAAGCAAAATTTCAAGAGAATGAACGTGTGTAGAGTGCACAATTGCATATAATGCGTAGAGAATTTGAGATTCTCGAAATAAAGAATGGAGAAAGTGTGACTGACTACTTCTCAAGAGTCATGACAGTGGCAAATGACATGAGGAATTTTGGGGAAGACATGCCCGATTCAAAGGTGGTGGAGAAGGTATTAAGGACACTGCCGAATCGCTTCACATACACAATATGTGCGATTGAAGAATCCAAATATATACTCTCAATTCATGAACTCCAAAGTTCATTGTTGGTGCATGAACAAAAGTTCATAAAGAAAGAAAATGAAGAGCATGTGTTGAAAGTGACAGAGGAACAAGGAACTCGATCAAGTGGAGAGAAGTGGAATCGGGGCAGAGGAGGATCCCGTGGAGCTTATAGAGGCAGAGGAGGAAGATTTGGGAGAGGAGCATTCAACAAAGCTCTACTTGAATGTTACAGATGTCATAAGTTAGGCCATTTACAATATGAATGTCCTAACTGGAAAAATTGTGCTAATTTCGATGAAGATGAAGAAATGGTGTTGATGGCATATTATGAGACTAAGAAGGAGGAGCATGTGTGGTTTTTTTTTATTTAGGATGCAGCAATCACATGAGTGGTGAGAAGTTATGATTTAGTGACTTGGATGAAACGTACAGACATCATGTGAAGCTCGATAACAATTCAAAGATGGATGTCATGGGAAGAGGAAACATTCCAATGCTCATCAAAGGTGAACCACATACTATAACTGATGTGTATTACATTCCTGAGTTGAAGAACAATTTGATTAGCATAGGACAACTAACAGAAAAAGGGACACTACAAAAAATATGATTTGTTATAGCGGTGTAGAAAACGCTCTGATATAACCCACGATAATAGGTCTTAAGCATAAAATAGTGTTTTCACCTGATGCTATGTTTGTTTTTATAGTGATAGCGTATGTTTACTTTGCAATCCTAAATATTTACAATAGCGGGATTTTATAACTATTATTTAATGAATAACAACATTGAAATTTTCTTTTTAAAATAATACAAATTTCTTCATTAATTTCATAACCATTCAAAAATACAATAGCACAATCAAATTCAAATAACCCAATAGAAAAATGACTACTCTACAACAACAATCCCTAATCATTATCTTCACAAAGTTGGACACGAACAAAATCAAACGAGAAACTCCTTGTGTGATTCGGTGATCATAAAGGACTAACATCTTCAAGACCTTCCATCAACTCCCACATATTGATCGTCTCGGGCTCTCCTATGTCAACATGATTGCTGAACATAACCGAAGTTAACATGATTAACTGAACAATTGCTAAAGTTGCTCTAAATGAAACCACAAAGGAAGTATTTAAAAAAGGGTACTTACAACAACATATAAGAGTGATGGGTTCATGAAACACAAGTCGAAGCAAGCAAATTGTGCAGTGAATGATCTGCCTCTTGGCCATTTCACTTGACATGATATAGCATAGATCCGATTTCTTTGTTCCAGAACAACAACTTTCAGCAAAGCAACTTCAGTCTCATCACACATCTCGAGAACAAGTGCTTGTAACATGTCATCACACATACACAAGATTAAGGATCCAAAATCTTGATGATATCGAAAGCACATACATAAACTAAAGAACCTAACATATAACTCAAAGAAGGCAAAGAAGCCTACCTCCATTTCTTTGGGAAATGTGTCCGTCGAACTGTCTTCTTTCCATTTCATAAACTAGCATCAGATGAATCTTAAAACCGTTCCAAGTCTGTTAGTGAAAAAATGGCATAAATATGAATATGAACATGAAAGAGAATATGAACTCACCATCACGTTTGGTCGTTGTAGAAGTTTTAGAAGGCTTTGTACGTTACACGCTTTAGGCAGACCAGTTTCCAGAAAGCGAGTGAACCTTACTCTCTGATTATATGGCGGACCCTAGAGTCTCTATAAAAATGGAGCGAGAAAATTCAAGCTTATGACTAAATTTCCCTAGACATGGAAATGAATCTGATACAACTTAAACATACAAGATCTGAAATACGAAACCTATACAAGTCACCAAATTCTGATTCGCACAAAGAAATCGGATCTATCAAAACATGAAAACCACAGATTGTAATCGTATGACACGAGCACATCAATTTAGGGTTTTGATAACTGTGGTTATCTGAGATTGTAACACAGAGATA
>OVAU01004305.1:0-10225 GCA_900406315.1 Biscutella laevigata subsp. laevigata | reverse complement strand
TTGAGTTGGTTCGACAAAACACCCCCTATATACTTACCACTGTACACCCATCGACATCCATCTCACCCCCACAAACCCAAGCTAATTAGTGACTCATGATCATGTTCAAGATGCCTGACACGATCTCAAATTTGTTGGCTTCGACTGGTGGTGATTGAATGTCATTCATGTTACCATGGACCCTTAGTTCATTCGTTTTACCAATTGTCCGTGGAGGAGGAAAATTTTGGCCAGGAACCTGGACGACATGTGGTACTTTGTTGAACTTGTGGAATTGGATGATCATCCACAATCTCATCATGATTGTTGTTCGCGTTGTTGTTCTGATTTTTGGCCATCTCTTGCTGTGGAAGATGATCGAGCTGATTCAACCTCAGTGTTTCTCTACGAATACCTCTGTTATGACGCTCAAGAGCAGTGATATCTTAAGGAATTTGAAGTAGATTTATGTTTCTTTTAGAGCTAGTGGTTATACACTTATTGAAAGAGAAAAACTAAAGTTGAACAGTTAGTAAAACTGAAAAGTAACGAACCTAGTCCCTAGCAAATTCAAAGAACTAATGGCTATTTCGAATCCTGATTTGACAACGACACCAATTGATAAATAGGATTTTTAGCCTAACTATCAATGTGTGTAGTGGTAAGTATGGGTTATGGGTTTTGCTAAGTCTAGCTTTGAAATAAGAAGTTGTTTTGTTACTAAACAATCCTAGAAATCGATGGCAGTAAATAAAAATTCAGAAATATAAGAACAACTCATGGACCAGGCAATCGAAATGGGGAGTCTTTTCATGCTAGTTATTATTTTAATCCACACAGTCAAGCTTGTCTTATGTCTAAGAATGTCTAATCTAGGTTAATTCACTCTCATGATAGAAAACTTTTTCCTAATCATGCAACTACACAATCTCTTGGCAATTAAACATAATCAAGAAGCAAGAAACACAATTCCATGCACCAATTAACCAAACGTAAAAAAAATTCCCTTGGATAACATTGTTAACATTAAATTCACTTAGTTCAGGAATATTATCAAACACCTTTCGGACAATAATTTTCTTAAGATCTAGATTAGGTTAGCTACTCCTATTCTAGCATTCAACACATCCCTAAAATACTTAGAGAGTTTCTAGACATGGTTTGTGAAGAGGATTAAGATTAAAAGGATTAGAAATCAAAGCAGTAATAAAATCAAAACAAGAAAGCAAAGAATATAATTGCAATAGAAAATCACCACTGAATGTGCTACAAAACTCTCAAATCTAAACTCAAAAACTAGGGAATAACTAAGACAAAAACAAGCTTAAAATAATAATGAAACACTTAGGGTTATAGTAATTGGGCTCCCTTTACAAAGAAATTGTTCATTAATCTTGAAACGTGGGACTGGTACCGGTCAGACTGAACGGTATCCTTGCCCGATATTCTTCGTGCGTCAACGTCTGGGATGTCGATCGGTCAATGCATCGGTGGGGATCTTAACTGGTCCAAGTTCTCTAATGTATATGTTCTTTTGTCTCGGTGTATGGCACCGCTGTGAGCTGACTGATATGATTCCCCAATGTGTTGTCTCGTGGGTCACCGGTCAGTTGCACCGGTCTGAGCTGACCGGCGTGCACTCCAGATGCCGAGACTTTTGTTGTTTTTCTACTTTTTGCTCCCTTTTGGTCCAATCCTTGTATAACTCCAACTTTGCACCTGAAATGTCATATGCAATTCAAATACAACCTAAATGACTCTAAATGCATCATAATCTAATAAAAAATGTATGAAAACAAATGATCGAAATGTATAAAAATACCATACATCACGCTTGGGTGTCGACGGCTTGCAGAGATCCATCTTTTGAAAATGTATTATTCAAAGTTAGAAGATAAAAGATCAAAAGAAGAAAAAAGGAAATACATTGAAGAAAGGATCTAAGCTTGATTTTTCATCTTTTACCCTCTGACTTAATCGGCAAGTTCCGGGGAAGTCTTTAGTTTGTTGTTTTGCTTCCCTTTCCTTTTGGTAGTCCCAAGTAGTTTTGTCGGATTATGGTTTTCGGGCTGTATTTTGTTGTTGAGGTTGTGGTCTTTAGCGCTCTGTTTTAGTTTTGTCACTCCTGATCTTTACACCATAATTTTTCCTTCTAGTCTTTAATTCGATAAGTTATCTGAAGGTACTAGATTAGTAGGAAAGTGATCTTAGCTTTCGTGAGATGAAGATAGTTTTAGTTTTTGTTAACACCTTCTCTCTGTGGTTCCTTCATGTTAGGTTTTTAAGCGAAGTTCTTTATCATTCCAAGGAAAGTCGGGTCCCCAACCTTTCGTCAACCGAGTTTTCTGGGATTAGATATTTTGCATATGTTGCTTGTGGGTCTTCTTGCCTTAGTTTAGGTGGAAGCATTTCTGTTAGCCTTAATCGTTTGTGGTCCCTTCAATAAGAGGCATTTGAATTTTTCTATACAACCTCCTTTTTCAGCGTCTTCCAACCCTTGTCCTTTTTCGCTAGCTAATTGGTTAGTATCAGGTTGTGTAGTTGATATTACTACTTAACTTATGAGGATTTCCTTGTCTTCTGCCAACTTAATTTTCGGAAATTCGTTGTATCCGCTAACTTAATTTATGTTGTTTCAAGTTTTTATCTTGTTTTAGTATAATGTTGTGAGGTTTTATCTTTTTATTACGTAATTCCAATGATTTTTTTTTCTTTATTTAACACATTAGTTTAAAAAACTCTGCTAAATACATTTTATACATTTGATTCAAAATAATATAGGTCAAGTTTCAAAAAAAAAATAATTCGCTTTGAAAATATGATTATATAAGTACTTCTTCAATAAATTGTAATTAAAAAAGTGAAAATTACCTAAAATAACCTAAAAAATATTGAAAATTATTAAGATAACCCATCTAAATTTTTTTTACTCAAATAACTTATATTTTTGTGTAAATAATTATATATTTTCGAAAATACCCTTGATTAATTAAACCTCAAGTTATGTAACCCGTCGACATCATCGAGAAAACCGAGTAATTGTTTAGTGTTGTATCACCATTACCACCAAATATATGTAATTTGTTACAAAAGTTACCTCCAGCTGGGCGCATCACAATGCATGGTTCAGAAAATTGTTTCACCATTCTGTGCTTTTGGTAACCATCATGTCCTTACGTTTTCATGCCGTTCTCCAAACTTCAATTTGTGTATTAGCTAAATCCAAAATATTATATAATTTTTTTTAATTTCTAACTTTCTAGGTGTTTTAAATAATTGAAGTGTAAATACTTTCAGGAAATCCCTTTTACATATTTCAAAGTAAAACTGCAGAAGACCAAAATTTTGGAGAATACATAGAACCATAGGTACTTTTAAAAGTAACCATCTCAAAGAGTTATAGGTATTTTAAAAGTAAGCATGTTTGAATTGCAGCGCACGCTAGAAGAATGAGTGTCACAAGAAATTCTCTCTTTCAGAATTTGTTACCTACTGAAATCCTTCCAGTAAGAATTTTCTATATAAAATTAAAAGTNTACCTACTGAAATCCTTCCAGTAAGAATTTTCTATATAAAATAAAAAGATATCTCACGCTATGCGTAAATAGTTTTAGACATGCTTATACCTAAAGTATTAAAATTCTTTGTAGATTCGATCTCTAAATACTCAATTGACATAGTTGCGCACTTACAGCATGTGTGATACGAGAAAAAATTATTTAAACCTCTGATTTATAAGTGATAAACAAACATGCATCAAAATTTTGGCGTCATTGCCAAGAAAGTTTTAAGTCGTTAGGTTCTAGACTAGGATCTACAGTCTAAGATCTATTTTCACGATTAGTTCTCATTTATTCTTATTATGATACGTAGAAATCAAGGATCAAAGAACCTCATGAGCCTAGACCATCAAGAACTCATGAAACTTGAAAGAGAGACAAACTGAAAGAAATGCCAAACTAGGATGCAAACCAATCTAACCATAGACCAAATGCCTACCCAAGGCACTGCACCAGTCCAAACAAGGCCAAGAACGAGCCAAGGCTCTCTAAATAATGATAAAAATGCTCCAAACTCAAGACGGGTGCTTGCACGTACCATCGAGCATACTATAGCTCCCAACGATTGTACTGGTCTGATCCACGACCAGTCTGAGTCCTAGGACCAAGGTCATGACCTGACCTACCTCGGAGCTAGCCAGCCTCACTCAAGTCCGCACCAAGCAAGCCAGGACAAGCCAAAACGCTCTAGAGAAGAAACAAAGACCGATCAACACCGATCATAACATACCGATCTGACCTAGCGCGTACGCCGACGTTCACGTACGTACTACCCGCACATGCCGCCCATGTATTGGTCAAGCTATCTTTGTCTTCTTTACTTTCTGTTTTACTTTACGCATCTTACTTTTCCGCACTTACTCTCTTGCACATTTACGGTTACACATTTATTACTCAGCGTCCACAACCACGCCGCTTTACACTTTCCACATTTATTTCACGTTATTTACAATTCAGTCTCTTAGTTTCAATATTTACTATATGCTATTTCATTTTTAGTAATTATTTATGCTAACCCTTATTTCTATATGTTTTGGATTTATTTCTCTCTTAGAATATTCTATATTCACTACAAGAAAACAAGGGCTTTGCGACAGCAAAAATAGTCGCAAGTTGGTTGCAAAATCGATATTCGCGACCAAAGTGCAACCACATGACGTGGTTGGAAAAATTTGGTCGCATATGCTCGTGTTTGTAGTCTGGTCGCAACTTGCCAACAGAAGTGCGACCACAGAAATGCAGTCTCAGTTTTGTGATCACGTGTGCGACCACGAACGTAGTTTCAAAATGCGACCAGTCAACGTAGTCGCAAACTGTAGTCTCAATATTGCGACCATTTTAGGATTGTCCTTTGTAGTCGTTTCGATACTAAAAATATACATAGTGGTCGCAATTGAGTTGCGACATTGTGCAATCAAAGTGCAACAACTTTTGAAATCAAAAAACAATTTTCGAAGTAAAAAACCTTAAAAGTTGTCGCACTTCAGTTGCAAAAATGTGCAACCAAAGTACGACCACTTTTGATATTGAAAAATCCTATTTCTGAATTAAAAAATATTTAGTTTTGTCGCACTTTGGTTGCTAAATTGTGCGACCGATTTGCGACCACTTTTAATGTTTTTTAATCCGAAAATTATTTAATAATATATTTAATAATATTTAATTATAAAAAATAAAAAAATGAAATCTTATAAAATTAAACAAGAAATACATAAAGTTCTAGAGTTAATAGGAAGACAAATACAGAATAAAAGTGTATCTAATTGTTCGGGGGAGTCTGAAACGTTCCACCCAAACTCGAAGAGAACTGGTCCTCGGGATCCGGGGTTGAGGAAGCAGTTAGAAACGATGGCATGTCGGGATCTCGAGTCCAGAGGTATTCCATATGTTGTGCCATTTGGTTCTGCGTACGAGCTATCTTAGCATCCTGACGGGCCATTGCAATAGACGCAACTTCAATCTGGCGTGTAGCCGCTTCAAGCTTTTGTTCCATTGTCTGATATTTGGCAGAACTGGAGCCCACATCACTCCCCGCAAGTTTGCTTATAAGTCGGTGAAGACAAGCTACCCCGTAAAGATTACCTCGGTCATCAGAAATCATAGACTTGACCAAGAAAAATAATCATAAATAGTAAATGTATAAACTATATGATAAAATAATAAATTAATCAAAAATCACCTTAATGAATAAATCATTCATTTGATCCTGGGTGAGCTTTGGAACGTGAGAAGTCCCATCTGAAGCTACCTTGGGGTCAATCTGGGAGACTATTTTTTCATCGAGGGCATCATACTTTTCAAAAATAGTTTGAGCTTTTAGATCAACATAAGTCCCGTTTGACTTGGTATGAGATTTTTGAAAACCTCACTGATATGGGCCGACCTTCCCTTTTCGAGGGACTAGATAAACAATTATAAAATATATATTCTAAACAATATTAAATTAAATAAAAGGAGATATAATCTAACTTACCAATTCCTGCTGAATCTGAAGATACGATTTTTGGCCTGCCATGTGTTTGTGGAGCTCGAGTCCGTCACGATCGGAATTTCGAGAAATTCGAAGCATTGCTGCTCTTCTCTTGAAATTCCTCGGATTCCCAATGCTGAGACATTGTGACATACAATGTCTACGAAATCCAACTCAAGCCTTTAGGCCGACGTTGACTTAGTTTGTTAAACTCGCGCCGCACAACACGAGTTATGAGAGGATCCCATATGTAAGTTTGCTACATTGAATAAAAAGTGAGTTATTTAAAATTCTTATAAAAAGATATTAAAAGTTAAAAGTAAGTATTCAAAATTAAAAATATAATAATTACCACAAAATCGATAAAATATCGATCTTTGATATGCGGGGGAGTCACCGTCCAACTGTAGTGAGGCTCGTCAATTTTCTCTCTTAAGATTCGAGAAATTACAAGTGGCAGCTCACCTTTATCACGATCAAACCTAATAAAAGAATGTAAATTTTGTAATAATAAGTATGCATTTTACAATATTAGTTCTAAAATTATAAAATTCATTAGAAAATCTCAATAATTACTTAAAAACAATTTTATCATGCTAGAATTTTAAAATTCACTACAAAATTGAACACAAATTTTAAAATCGAATAGAATTAATTTGAAAATCATTAAAAATTATACCTAATTTCTGATATATTTTAAAATCATTTTTTTTTTGGTTGAATGTAAGATATATTGAACCCAAAAAAACTGTTTTACAGGCGAGCCTGCTACAAGCCGGAGCTATATATACAACGGTTATAAGAAATAAAGACAGCGTACAAGACCCCAACGGGAGAGGTAAAGAGATAGGTGATGACGGGGAGGGGGGACGAGTGGTGTAGAAGGCCTCGATAAAAACCTCTAACGCGAAAACCCAATGGGAAAAACACGTCAGAGGAAAAGAGCGTCCTACTACACAACACCCTCCGACTCAGTAAAAGAATGACGAGTACGGAGCCAGGCCATATGGAGGTAACTACCAATGATCATTAAAATAAATAATAACAAGTACAAATTTCTTAAAATATGTTAAACGAATCTAAAAATTGCAAATTCAATCCTAAAATTTGTTAAACCAATCTGATTCTTTTTTAATATTTTAAAAATCGCAAATCCAATCCAAAAATTTGTTAAAAATGCAAATCCAATCTAAAAACTGCAAATTCAATCCTAAAATTTGTTAAACCAACCCTAAAATCAAGATTGGATGATGAAAATAATCTATCTAACAATCCTAAATTACAAATTTGCATATCAAAACGAATTGAGTTTTGGAAGCTTTACCAATCGAATTTGGTCCAATATCTTTAGGAGATAGGACCTTGCACAGCCGGCCCGACGTGTTGAGGAGGTCCTCCAACTGAGTCAGAGGTGGATTTTGCTATTGAGGAAGTTGTTCGGGCACGGACACGGTGGCTTCTCCCGACGTTGCGATGGTCTGCGTCGGCGGCACAAAACTAATCGGTTGGAGAGCAGGCGCAGGATACGTCGGAACTTCATTTTTCGGTGTCGCAGGGAGATTATACGGCGAAAACGTGTATTGCGTCGGTAAGCGTCCTCTGGAACCCAAAGACGAACCTCCAGGCGAGCCGCTGCATCCTCTATGGCTTCTTTCCCATATCGGAATCTATCGAATGGAGGAGAAAAAAGAATTTTCAAGAGAAAATCGGGTGAAAGTGAAGTAGAGGAAAGGGAAAGTCAGATCTAATTCGAAATTATACGAGCGTAAGTATAGTCCTAATGTGGCCGCAACGTAACCCTAATTTGCAACCTAAGTTTCGACCAATATGAGAAATTTTTTGGAAATGCTACGAAACATTTCGAGGGAAAAATCAGGTTCAAGGGTGGATCTAACCCGTCCATTAACGCGAACAGGTGACCAAGTGTTGTCCCTGGAACCAATTAAGCTAGTGTTATAACTCATTAATGAACGAGAACATGAACTATATATCTTATAAATGACAAATTAATAACAATGGGTTTTGGGGTGGATCGAACCCCATCCGAGAAAACTAGTAGGTGTGATAAGATGAGTTTTAAGTTTATCCTATCAATGCAGTAAGGTGGTAAGTATCAAGTGATCCGGGTTTGTCGAACCAACTTAGGAAAAGATAACGCACTAGTTCTGTGATATGTTTTACTAAGTCTAAGTTGGATAAATAGGATAATTTTGTCACCAATTAATCCTAGAGAAAAAAAATTCAGATATTAAAAGATAACTCATGGGTCAGGATATCAAAATAGGCAGTTCTTTTCATGCTAGTAGATGGTTCAATTCACTCATTTTTTGCTTGTCTTATGTCTAGGAATTTCTAATGTAAATTAATTCACTCTCGTGGTATAAATCCTTTCCTAAATCATGTAGTCTAAACAATCCTTGAAAGAAGGCACAACCAGAAAGCATAGCACACAATTTCATGCAACAATATATAGTCTTAGAACAATCCCTTGAATAAGATATATAAACAACAAATTTCATAGTTCAGGAATTAAATCAAACACCTACCGGGCAGAAATATTCTTAAGATCTAGTCTAGGTTAACTACTACTATTCTAGCATTGGGATCATGAAATTGAAGAATACATTTGTTTTTCAGTCTTAAACCATTCTAGCAATCATAGAGACCCATTCATAACCCTAATCCATAAGCTATATGAAACTACTCACAACTTATATCTAGAACACTTAGGGAGTTTCTAGACATGGTTTGTGAAGGGATTAAGGTTAAGAAAATAAGCAATCAAAGCAATAAACAAAGCAAAGAAACAAAAATCAAAGGGAAAGGGAATTGCAATAGAAAAATACCAAAGTCTCTTAACAGAAACCTCTAAAACTAAACTCAACTTAAAGAGAAAACTAGGTTAAAAACGTGCTATGAAAAATAAAACTTGCTTAGGGTCTTAGTTATTGGGCTCCCATTATATAGTAAGCCCAAAATTACAAAGAATAACTTTATTAAAACCTAAAACGCTGGACCTGTATGACCGACAGCCTTGACCAGTATGCTTCTTCCTTCAGATGTCTGGAACGTGGATCACTGGGTCTTGACCTATGTAAGTTCCTTGTTGATTTAGATTGGTTGCTAGATCGATTTGGGGGTGAACAATATGTTTCATCCATAAGCTTCTTGTCTAGAGCATCAGTGTGTGGATCGGTCCGCCTGACCGATGTAACTCCTCCGAATCCGAGACTTAGGGTGTTTTTGCTCTCTTGTGCTCCCTCTTTTACACAATCCAGGTTGTGAACAACCGAGGATCGGCTTGGAGAGTCTGGTTAAGCGTCACTGTGAAGGCCGCGGCCAAGGGAATGAGTCCTCTAGAAATTCACGAGCGTATGACCTGAAATTTGGCACATAGTCAGCAAATATATAAATATGACTCTACGTAAAAGATGGGTACGAAAAAGTCGAGATTAGGCTGAAGAAATCCTGAGGTGGTTGTATGTACAACAACCGGCAACCATTTGTACGACACGCCTCTGTTCGTACGCAGAAGTGGCCAAAGCCACGGCAACCCCCTTAAACGTCTCTGATGGCCCTCAAACTTGGTGGACCAGCTTATGAACTCAAGAAGGAGGTTTGCTCAGAAGATAGGTCAGGAGAAGTATCGGAAAACTGGGAGAGACGCCACAGTGAAGTTTCTCCGATTGCCTTGTATCGGAATGATGGAAGCGACCGAGAGAAAACAGTCTGATGGTTCGATAGAAATGTAGCCGATGGATCGATGAGGACCACCAAGGTTATTACTCGCCTTGGATACACCTTTAGAGCTTAGGATATGACACACCTGAGGTTCTAAGATACTATGCACTTAGAGGAGCCAACTTAAAGAGAGAAATCTCGTTTTTGATTTAAAAGTTGGGTAAAAGAGACAGATACAAGGGTTTAGAGTTTAAATACTCTCTCAAGCAAAAACCCTAACACTTGGGTCTAAAACAAAAAGCAAGAAAGATAATGTCTCAAAATGAAAAGATAGAAAAGGACGCTCCAAAAGCACAATGGTCATATGTCTAAGGCCGGAGATGCGTCCTGATGTGTCCGGGGATAAAACTAAAGGCTTTCAATGTTAAAGGGCCTCATTAAAACCTTAGCTAGTAAAACCCAAGTCGGACAATAGCTAGCATAAGGAAAAAAGAGTACCTGATGTGTGTGATTTTAGACGGTTTTATCAATCGGT
>OVAU01004304.1:0-10225 GCA_900406315.1 Biscutella laevigata subsp. laevigata | reverse complement strand
CTAAAAAGACTCTAAATGCAAGTTAAAACCGAATGAAAACGTTGGAAAACGAATGCTAAAAGGGGTCAAAATCATGATATTATACTAGGTCCGCCGAAATGCGCTTTTTTAAACCAAGATCCTAACACTTCGCTAAACTTTCACTTAGCAGTAAAACCAAATCGCCAAAAATAATATATAAGCCTACAATATGCTAATCCCTTATCATTATAATGAGGACATAAACCTGAAAAATGGCAAAGGTATACATAAAAGAATCCTCAAGTTCACTCATCTTCATCATCATCCTCTCCTTCACTGCCACTCCCATCCTCGCTCTCAGTAACTTTACCATTCTCACCTCCGTTAACTTCCATGCTATTGTCCTCCTCATTCTCATTTCCACTCTCGTTCTTATTCTCTTCCGTGTTGTTTCCCTCATTCCCATTCTCATCTGTATTTTCTTCATCGTTCTCCTCATCATTCTTGCTACCTCCCTCATCTCTTTTGCTTTTCCTCCCACCTGTTCCTGATGATGATCCTTCTTGTTTCCTCTTCTTCGTCTCTCTGGCCTTTGAAGTTGTTCCACCACTAGGCTTTGAAGTGGCTCCACCACCAGCCTTTTTCCCTGCGTTCTTGTTCTTAAACTCTGAAAACCACTCATGTGAATTGCATTGGAGAGAGATATAAAGCTTAAGAGTAGACACAGTATGGGTGCGTATCCAAAGTTAACTCATTTACAAACAACCTTAGGCTTGGGACAAACAAAGAAACATGTGTTTAAGCTCATAGTTGTTCCATAAAGACATATTTCACAAAGAACATCTTAATCGAAAGCACTGACCTTCAAGAGAAGCTTTAAGCGGTTCCAAAAACTCAGCAAAATCCATTTCTCCTATTGCCTTAAAGACATCGTCTGCTTTCATTGTTTGTCTTCTTGACTCCTTACAGAAATCATTTGCCCTATTATTCCATCCCCAAATTTATGTAAATTTTGAACATTATCTGTCAATTCCAAAGATTTCTATTTTGCTTCAGATCAAAAACAGTAAATTCATCATTAGGATCATCACATTAGCATAAAACCCGACATGTTAGTTTTGATGATTCTGCATTAAAATTGTAATGAAAGAAATTCGGAAACTTAGGGTTTTGAAGGCGTACGTGGCGGAGAGGTAGTGAATGAAGATTCGAGCACTCTCGGAGAATGCAAGAAGCGCTTCCTTGTGAATACTGACGTCATAATCCGGTGAACACTCCGATAGCTTCTCTTTCACCACTCGGCGTACGATGGTCAGCGGCATCTCGCCCACTACCACTTTCTCTGACTCCATCTTCCGTCCCCTCTCTCTCTCCCTGTCTCGCCGTCTTTCCCGCCTTCATGTTAATAAAACAAAATGAAGGCCCAAATGAAATTAGCTAGCTCGGCCCATTAAAATCAAAAGTCCATACGAAGTTTGATTAGGCCTATGTATGTCGGGTAGGGTCATCCACGAATTATCCGAAAGTTAGATTTCAAGATTTTAATCACCAAAATACTTGAGGAGTGTCGTTCCAGTGGTTATGAGTGTCGCCCCCAAATAGAAATTAGGTAAGGGTGTTTTGGATACATGTTCGAGTAATCGGATTCATAGATTTAAGATTTATTGGAATTATTTTATTTTTCTGGTCGGATTCGGGTTATCAACTTTTTTGTAATTTTCCGGTTTCGGATATTTTCAAAAAAAATATATTAAAAGATACTCAAAATTCTAGTAAGCCCGAAATTTAAATTATTTTCATTAAAAAATACCAAAAGAATACAAAAAAACATAAAATCGAGAATAAAACATCAAAATGTCTAAAATTTTAATATCGAACATTAAAAATTATATCAAACTTTTAAAATACTAAAAATATTGAATATTTAGGCTTAGGTTCGGGTTCTTCGGGTACCCGAAATATTTCGGGTCGGTTCAGCTTGTGTTTGTTTTTCCGGTTACTGAAATTTAGTACCCATTCAAGATTGTCTTCGGATGCGGTTCGAATTCGGTCCGACGGAAATCCGACAGCTTGTACGCCATTGTATTCTGTAGGAAAATAAACGAATTGATATTTCATCGGAAATCCGTCGAAAATTCCGACAGCTTGTACGCCATCGGAAATCCGTCGGAAATTCCGACAAAATCCCGACCAAATTTTAATAACCGACGGATTTCCGACGATATTAGAACCGTTGCACAACGGCTAATTGCCGTCAAGGATCTGTTGGAAATTCCGACGGATTACCGACGAATGCACGACAGAATATTACCGTTACGTTTTTCGACGGTTTTCCGACAAATTTCCGACGGAATTTACCTAACAGTTATTTTTCGTCGAAAATAACGTTTCCAGACTCTATAAATACCCCATAAGTTCGGAATTAAAAAAATGAGTTCGTATTTCGGGGATTATTTTTGGTCTTGGATGGATAAACCTCATAAAGTTCCGGGAACGAAACAACTAACAAAAGAATACAAAGCACAAATAAGGGAGTTCATGGGAATAGCCGGAAATAAGGAAACAATTTTAACAACATGTAAAATGTAGATATCGTGACATAAGTATTATACATCAGCCTTTGTTTAATAAAGGTTTTATGTCTGGTTATAAAATATGGTATTTGCATGGGGAAGACGAGACTAGTTTTTTTAATTATGGTAGTCGTAGTGGAATAGGTAATTTAGAGAGTAATGAAGAACCAGATCCCAAAATAGAAACGATAGGAAGGATAGAAGTTGTTAACGAGGAAACGCCCGAAGATGCGCCATTTTTTTGTTCAGGAATTAGGACAAGTCTCAGTTGAAGAACCGAACGTAGAAGATCAACACTTTTTTGGACTGTTAGATGCGGCGAAACAACCGATATACCCGAGATGTAGAGAAGGGGAGTCGCCAATGTTGGAAGCAACTGAGTTGATGTCGATTAAGACATATTGCAACTTGAGTGAGTACGCTTGTCATCAGATCGCACAGTATGTTAAACATCTACTGCCCGAAGATTGTTTGGCAGCAACTTCAATTACGAGATGCAGAAGCTTGTGAAAGAATTAAGATTGCCCTATCAAATGATCTATGTTTGTGAGAACAACTGTATGCTATTTTGGAGAGCGGACTCGGACCGTACAATATGTAAGTTTTGTGGTCATCAGCGATATAAGGAAAGAAGTGGTAGAGCTTCAATTCCGTTTAAGAGGATGTGGTATTTACCTTTAACAGAGAGGTTGAAGAGGTTATACCAGTCAGAACGGACAGCAACAGCTATGAGATGGCATGCAGAACATAGAAGCGATGGAAGAATTGTACATCCTTCTAATGCAAAAGCATGAAAGCATTTCCAGTCAACGTATCCTGCATTTGCACATGAAACAATNGTGGTATTTACCTTTAACAGAGAGGTTGAAGAGGTTATACCAGTCAGAACGGACAGCAACAGCTATGAGATGGCATGCAGAACATAGAAGCGATGGAAGAATTGTACATCCTTCTAATGCAAAAGCATGAAAGCATTTCCAGTCAACGTATCCTGCATTTGCACATGAAACAATAAATGTTTATCTTGGATTGAGTACAAACGGTTTCAACCCATTTGGGAAACATGGGAGACAATATTCACTCTGGCATGTTATTGTAACTCCTTACAACTTGCCACCGTCATTGTGCATGAACCGGGAATTTCTATTTTTCACAATTCTTGTTCCGGGGCCAGACCATCTGAAGAAAGCACTCGATGTTTTTTTGCAGCCGTTGATATATGAGTTGAACGTGTTGTGGGAGCACGGTGTTCAGACATACGGTATATCTACGCAACCGAACTTTATGATGCATGTCGTGCTAATGTGGACAATAAGTGAGTTCCCGGCATATGTCATGTTATCTGGATGGTCAACGCATGGACGATTAGCTTGTCCGAACTGCAGAGAACACACATATGCGTTCCAATTGAAGAATGGGCGAAAGACTAGTTGGTTTGATTGTCATAGACGTTTCTTACCAATGGATCATACGTATCGAAACAGTAAGACTCGGTTTAGAAAAAAAAAAACAGGAAAGTGTTTGATCCACCACCACCAGAAATCAACGGCCAAACAATCATTGATCAATTACGTGATTTTGGTGCTCAGAGCACTGTAGTTTGTGGAGGCAACGAGCATTGCCCTATGATCGGAGTTTGTTCAAGGCATAACTGGACCAAAAAGAGTATTTTTTGGGAGGTAGCTTACTTGAAAGATTATTTGTTGAGGCATAACATAAATGTGATGCATGTGGAAAAGAACTTCTTCGATAACATAATGAACACTATCATAAATGTGAAGAGGAAGACGAAGGACAACCTCAACTCTAGATCGGATTTGCTAGAGATATGTTCCCATTCTGCACTCCATACTGAAGACGGAAAGACATTTTTTGTCATGTGCTTTCGATTAGCTGGAAAGTCGAGGAATAAGTTTTTCAAGTGGATAGTTGAAAGTGTAAGGTTTATAGATGGGTACGTTATAACCTCCGAAATTGTGTTGATTTGGAGGACGAGAGATTTACTGGGATAAAGAGTCATGATTGTCATGTGGTCATGCAGCGCCTACTTCTGTTTGCCTTTGAAGGACTTTGCCGCGACATGTCGACGAAGCAATAGCAGCAGTAGGTGCGTTTTTCCGTGATTTATGTAGTAGAACATTGACGGAAGATGGAACCGCAACCTCTCGGAGAAAATACCAATCATCATCTGTAACCTTGAAAAGATTTTTTCCTCCGTCGTTCTTAGATGTGATGGAACATCTTCCGATTCATCTGCCTAGGGAAGTGGAACTAGGAGGCCTTGTGCATTATAGGTGGATGTAACCTTATTTTAACGTTATATATTCCATCTGAGGAAAAAATTGAAGAACTTGAGCAGGGTTGAAGGTTCTATAGTTTCTCACTGTATCAATGAAGAGACGAGCAATTCTGCTAGTTACTACTTCTCCCCCGAATTACAGACGCAGCGGCAAAGATCAGGTCCGAACAATGACGAAGGGGTTGTGCCAACTTATGCAGCATATGTACCGAGTAAGTTTACCCAAGTTGGAAGATTAAGTGGGAAAGGGAAAACGAAGAGACGACTGACAAAACAAGAGATAAACCATCTTCAGTATTATATCCTTACAAACTGCGAAGAGATTGATGAATACGACAAGATTTACATGGCCCATGCTCGTTTTGAGCACGGGTATAGTGATTCGCAGTTATTCGAACTTAAGATAGATGAATTCGTCGATTGGTTCTACAACTACGTTAAGAAATTAAGCAACGAGCAACTTCTTCCAGTCTGGATGTTAGAGTTGGTATATCATCCGTTGTATATTGTAGAGCATTACAAGATGTATTTTACTCGGGGATATTCATTTAAGATTTATCAAGAGCGCAATCTGAGGTCAACAGCGAATTATGGGACTAGTACATCTTCTGGGATATAGTATACTACGGTGTCATTCGGGATATACTCCAAATACAATACCCAGACATGTTGGGGATGAAGTGTGTTGTATTTAAGTGTGCTTGGTATAACCCTATGGAAGGTCATGACGTTAGATGCAACCAGTTCGGGGTTACGTCTATTCATAAAGCTCAGAGACTTGACATATATGATCCTTTTGTGTTGGCGTCGCAAGCAGGCCATGTTTCTTATATTTCATATCCTAGAGTGAGAAACAGACAAGATCATTGGGTTACGGTTACACATATATACCTAAGAGGTATGATTGACGGTGTTGAGGAGAATGATGATCCATAGTAGAATGACGACAATGGGGTTTTAGGAGTGGGTTTCTTGGATACATCACTTTCCATTGATCTAGTGGTCGACTTAACGGACTTTGGAGATGATATTGTTTACGATCACCCAGATAACGAGCTTGACGAATTTGAAGAACATGTGGACTTTGCAGAATCATCGATGAAGAAGAAGTTAATTACAGTGAATGATAACGCAATGTAAAATATTTTTGTTTTTTAATTTGATTTTGATTTATGTTTTATTTTCCGTTTTCCGTCCGAGATTCGGGTTTTATAATTCGATTTTTTATTAAGTTTTGATTTTGGTTTTGTTTCGGTTTTGAGTTAAAGTTTTGAATTCGGGTTTGATTTAGGTTTTGCTTTCGTTTTTTTTTAATTATTTTTCGATTCCGTCGGAAATCCGTCGAAATTTCCGACGGATTTCCGACGACTAATAGTGATTGGGTTGTTTGGCAGTATACGACCACGCGGATATCAAGAAATTCCTATTCCTTCGAAAATTCTAATGGATACTAATGATTGGGTTTGTTTTGGAAGTATACGTCAATTCCCATATAAAACATTATCAGGATTTCCGACGAATATAAAATGATCGAGGCTTTGGACCGCTTAACCGCTTATTTGTATAATCCGAACTAAGATATACATTTTTATACCACTAATCCAAATGGTTTAACAACTTTATAGTCTTAAAAACAAAATTCAAATTTGGAAACTAAAAATTATAAAACATCATACATATGTTAATGTTACTTAACGATCACTTGTAGACATACAACGATGTTTTTCTAAAAATATTCCATATTTGATATTTCTTAATGGTTGTTGATCATACTTATATAGTTTATAAGTGTTACATTGTCCATTCTTTCATAATTAAGTGGATTTAGTGTATATAATCCACGTCCATCGGAAATTCGTTGGTTTTTCCGGTGGAATATTATACCCTATACCCCTAACCCTTAAAAGATCACAGGTCGTCGGAAATCCGTCGGTATTTTCTGACAGATTTTCGACAGCCCGTGATCATTTGAGGTTAAGGGGGTTCGATAATTAGTCCTTAATTACTAATTATAAAATTAATGGTTAAAAATTGCATAATTACTAATTGAAATACTAATAAATTATTAATTCAAATATAGGTCTAGTCTGCCTCCAGGATCATACCGAAGGGTTCGAAATTCTCCAACTGGAAGTTCGGGGTTTATCGGGGTTCCGGAAAGGGTCATGGAAACACAGGCGCAGACCCAAATTTCTGCGACCCAACAAATCTCGGCTGAAGAGCTCTTCCTACAACCCGAAAGAAAACATTGTGTCCCCCTCGATCTCGACACTCTGCCCGGGAAAACCTGGTTTCGTCTCACAAACGGAATCATTGGGTGCATCAAGGGAATGATGCACGGGATGCTACAAGACGAAATCCCAAGATATTCTGAGCTCTCTCCTGAAACTCGTGAGCTTTGGTCCCGACATTTCGGGATAATAATATTTTTACTCTTAATTTTAATTTTAAATTCATAATTTATTAAAAAAAATTTTTTTATTTTTAAATACATCAATATTTTACTTGGGATCCGAGAATAACTCCGCTTGTTTGGACCAAGTTCCACGAAATTTCTCGGGATACCTATCGCCACAACATTAACGAGTGGAAGGACAAGTGGAAGAATGACGGTGGCATCCCTGACGGAGTTCACCCCAACGTGGCAGAAGCTCATTGTCTACTGGAACTCCGACAAGGCGAAGAGAATTCGGCAATGAGCTCTCAGAATCGTTGGAGTACTCGGGGTGGCAAGGGAATAACAACCCATAATTTGGGAGCCACTATCGTTGACCAGATAGTCCATCAAATGGTAAATGCTTTTGTATTATTATTTTAAATTATTAAAAATTAAGTTTAAATTTTAATTAATTTTTTGTTTTACAGAAACAAAAGTCTGGTGGTCAGACCACTGACTTGCTCGAAGTCTTTAAGGTGACCCACACCAACAAGACGACGGGCCTAATCCATGATCCGGTAGCACTTGAAGTGGTCGAGGCAGTAACTGAGCAGCGAACCTAACTTTCTCAGGACGACTCAAACGTCCTGTCGCAAGAGGAGCTGAACGAGTTAGTTCTCTAGGTATAATTAAATTTCTCATTAACTTAATTTTATCTATTATAAATTTATATTAATAATTTTTTATTTCTATAGCAAACTCCGCAAGTTAAGGGTCGTCGCTACGGATTCGACAACTTGAACATTGCCGACTCGTCTTCTACCTCTTCGGGTTATAGCACGAGCAATAACATGGATTCCAAGTTCGAGGCAACTTAAAAAGAGATTGAAATGCACAAAGCCAAGAATGTGGAGTTTGAAGCGAAGAACACGGCGTTTGAAGAACAGATCCGTGCTCATAATGAATTCTTTAGTCGCATGTTCCCTAACTACCCCCGCCCTCTTGGTCGAGATGACGGTTCCGGCTCCGCATCTGGAATCATCGCTTAAACTTTTTATTTATGTTTTAAAATGTTATTTTTATAATTATGACACTTTTTTATTTTTATTCAGAATTTTTGTACGTTTATTTTAAAAATAAATATTTTTTATTAAAAAAAATATTTTAAAAAAATAATAATAACGCTTTTCCGACGGACAATTCCATTGATATTCCGTCAGTATATCCGACGGAACATTTGCTCGGAATTTCCGACGGATATGTCCCATCGAAATTTCCGTCGGAGGTACCGATGGAAAGTCCCTCGGAAATGCCGTCATAATTTCCAACGGACATTTCCGTCGGAATTTCCGATGGTCTTCGTCGTCAGTATTTTCGACGGTCTCTATCCGTCGGAATACCCGACGGATTTCTGACGACTTATCCTTTTCCGACGACGTAGAACCGACGACCATTATCCGTTGGAAACGGTCATTTCCGACGGATATGGCTGTCGAAAATCCCCCTTTTTTCTTGTTGTTATAATCATATGTTCTAAGATTCTAACCTCAGAGTAAGGAGTTTTATTGAAGTTATTTGATTACATGAGCGACAACATGATGATGGTGCAAGAGGAGAGTTGTCATTGGGGATCCCTCTATGTTATACTAGAATTTTCTTGGTGGGTAGACATCGCTTCACAATCCACCGCTCCTCAAGCCTGGTTCAGATAGAAATGTAGTCATTAGGGAGGCTCGTCCATCTTGGGACGTCTTGCTCTGGAGAAAGTCACAACAACAATTTAGTGATGTTTTTGAACTTTAAATTCACATGGGAAAACATTTGATCTGTGAGGGTGCACATGCCTTGGTATAAGTGTGTATAATTTACTGGTGTGGTTCTAAAGCATTCATTCACTACCTGATTAGCAGCATGCTACAAGCAATGGACAGTGGTTCATACATCTACCTTTTCAGTAGACGGCTCATCACAGTGCCTGTTTGGATGCCGAGAAAATGAGACGAGGAATCACCTTTTCTTTACTTGTTCTTGTTTCTTTCATGTATGGCGAAGCTTAACAGGAAATCTCTTGAACCAAGAGTTCACCCTCGACTGGTCACAACTCGTACAGTGTCTCATAAAACACATACCCTGAAACCGTGTGCTCTTAGTACGATTGATCTATCAGGAAACTCTCTATCACACATTGCTAGAGAGGAATGCACGTCACCACGATGGACATGCTATTCCACTAGACCAGTTGATCGAAATTATTGCAGCCATGATTCAGAACAAGATTATGGCGACTTCAACTGATTTGGCAAACACTACTTTGGATAAACTCTAGTTAGCTATGGATTAGTCGGTTATATTAAATTCTCTATTTTTGATCAGTTGCAAGTTCTCTCTTGTAAAATAGTTGATTTTCTTTTATTGAATATATTTTTCGGCTGAGAGGGAATCGTCCTTAAGGTGAGAATGATGATATGCATGGTTTTTACCCGGTTTTTAACCGTCTTTATTGATCATCTTTGCATAGTTTATGTTGCATTTAGAGTCTTTTAGGATCGCATCTTGCATATTTCGCATTTCAGGAAATTGGAGTGGATCTGTGCAAACGATGAGCAATTAGGATCAAGAAGGCCAAAGATAAACCAAAATAGCGTCAACGATCGATAAAGGGAATTCAACACTTAAAGAATGGATCACAAGATAGCTGGATCGAGCAGATGGATCGACCAGAGCTGCTCGATCCAGACCAAAGACCTAAAGATCTCATCTTGGATCGACCAAGAGGATCAGGGAAGCTTGGTCGATCCAAGATCCCACCTTTGAAGATCGACCAAGAGGATCAAGGAGAGCTGCTAGATCCAGACGTCCAAGATCACACATTTGAAGATCGACCGAGGAGATCGAGGAGAGCAGCTCAAATCAAGTTTACACCTTTGGATCGACCAAACCAAGAGGATCAGGCAAGCTTGGTCGATCCAATGCTAAATTTTAGAAAGTCAACCCTGCGTTTTAGGGTTGACCAGC
>OVAU01004302.1:0-10229 GCA_900406315.1 Biscutella laevigata subsp. laevigata | reverse complement strand
GATATAAAGATCTAATTTACCAAACTCAATTCAAACTTAGGTCATTTAGATTAATGTTAATTTCAAAATAAAATACATATGGGATAGGTTCAATTAAATTTTATATCAATGATAAGTTCATTCAAATTTTAAGAAAAGACATATTAAATAAAGTAAAAAGGAGACACAAAAGTTGAGAAAAGAAAAATGGGAAATGAACTATTCTTATTTAAAACAAATATACAAAGGATTTTTGTCAAATGATTTCATTTAAATAAAAATCAAATGGCATATTATGATCTGCCTAACTATGGCCCATTAATAGTTTAGTGAAACCAATTTCCCTTGTTAATTTATATATCTGTGTGCTTTCTTTGTCACCATTTTCTCCGATCAAACTCGATTATCCATATATATATGAGCTTCTTTCTTTTGTATTTTGGTAGTGTAATGATTCGTATTGCTTTTCCTAAAATTGTTACAGATTCTTTTTGGTTCATCACTTCAAAAATTTTATGTGAAATTGTAAGTTATACAAAAGTTTCTTCAAGATTTTGTGTGTGAATACCTGATATATTAAAACAGTTTAAGACTATTCAACATTTCTTTAAAAATAATAATATACATTAACACATTGATTCAGAAATATACATATAATATTAATTCGTGATAGCTATTGATATTGTTGATGAATTGAAAAAAGGTACGAACTAAATTAATGAATTCAAGTATATATATAGAATATTCCAATTATATATAATTAATTAGTTACATTAATAAAGAAAAACTAGAAACATAATAAAGAAAAAAAGATAGAAAAGAGAAGCACTAAAGCAAGTTGGGTGCGATGAATTAAAAAACGTGTCTCTTTTGTATTTTTATATTTAGTTGAGCTTGATTGTATTGTAGGTAGGTCACTTTTCCAAAATTCTTACCATTCAAGGTAATTTATTTTTCTTTTGTTAAGAGTTTAATATTTAACCATATGGTATCAAAAGTATACCAAATATCATAAGTATGTTCAGATTCTCAATCTCTCTCGTGGTTCTTTTTTCCTCTGGAATATGAGTTAATTCATTTCACGAGTATTTTTGCTTTTAAAATGTATATACTATTAAATGAAAAAAAAAATATTTAAAGTTTGGTTCCGATATTTTGGATTTTCAGATTCTCGGGTTTATAATTAAAAAAGCCATTAAATAATTTTATCTTTTAAAACGAATTTAAATCGGATATTGTTGAATTCGAATTGAATGTCCAAATTACTTTCACAAAGAAACATAATAAATTGAGAACAAAAATAAAAATATAGTATATATGTGAAAAAATAATATCAGACATTAAAATATATAAACTATCCAAAAATAATAATAAAATGTGACGTTTTAACAAATAAATATAATAGTGTGAATAATACATAAAAATATGGAAAATCTATAGAAAATAATACCAAATATAAAAATATAATAAATACTAAATACTTATATTTATGTGTAGATTTTTATTTTGAGTTTTGAATTTAATTTGATTTTGGTTTTTACATGGATCCAAAAACTTTACAAATAAGATTCAAATAATTTAATACTTTAATTTTGGGTTTATATCGGATCCGCTTCACATTCATATGTTTTTTCTCAGCCTTAATAGTAAAAGTTAATAACAAGTGACGTTAGTCCAGTGGTAAAACACTTGACATTATTAGTTACAAAGTCGGAGTTTCGAGTCCCCGTGAGAGCATTTGTTCATCTCATTTGTGAGAGTTTGGGTTAGTGGGTCCGCCCTTTGTGGCCCACAAAAATTGAAAAAAAAAAAAAAAAAACAGTAAAAGTTAGTATAACCAATATGGAACTTTCGTATTGAGTTAGTGTTAAGCTTTAAAAACAGTAATTACGTTACTTACAAGTAAAAAATTTTACTCTTTAAGAAAAGAACAAACTGAAGATCCAAAACTTTCTGATAATAAAAAAGAAAGATAGTATATATGATTCATAAAAGAAAACTCTAGGAAATGAGAGAAAGAAAGTAATTTTAAAATAGTAGCTTCTCTATATATAAATAGCAACCCACTCATCTTGTTTTCTTCCTCTCCTTCTTAAGCCCCTTTTGTGGGTGCACACAAGAAAGCAACCAGGTTCAATGAACCTGCAACTTCTTATGTTCTTCTTCATCAGCCGTAAGCATGTTCACTATTATATGTCATTTTACATCTATAATTGTTTATAAACTCATCATACCTAATTAACTAAAGGCATAAACAAATGTTAAATCGTAATTAATTAGTTAATATTTATGTGGCTTTGTATGTAAACGAAACTTGGAATTGCAAACAGATTTGGTTGAGAAGGAGAGAGTACTGTTCTATGGCTCCTCCGACGACTCATCGTTCTCATGGTATGTTTCGTTCTTCAGATCATCTCTCTCTCTCTCTCTATATATATATGTTTTGAACGATTCATTTCTTTTCGAAAAATAGATCCAAAAAACGTTTTCGTTGTTGTAATTCCATTACTTTCACTGGAAAACATTATGTCTAGATCTGCTTCACACAGATATGTATGTAGATATGGTTAGATACACACACGTATTTGTATATATATATATATATATTAACACACATTCGTCGTTATTACATGTGAAAGATCTCATTATATATGTTGAGTTCCTGAAAATTGATTTATTTCAATTTCATTATTGGCTAACTTCTCTTTGGCCCAGTTAACGAATATGATTTATGATTAGATCAGAGGAAAGGTGTGTCTATTTTGTCAGACCTAACCAGAACCGGTCTAGTTGATACATGTGTAAAATGTTGAAGGGTACTCAAATTGCAGCTTGATCAATACTGGTTAATTAATTGGTACGAGCATCTATATAACCAATGTTTGAAAACCACACATACCAACTTTATTTCGTATACATCTCATTAACGTTAATTAATCCCCACATGAAAAACAAAATCATTTAGTTCACGGAATATATAATGCATGCATACATATTCACATATCTTGTTATGCTATTTAACCATTCATATATATAATTTGGGAAAAATCCCATAAAAACCATGAACTTGTCAATTTTGTCAATTTAAACCACGAATTATCGGTTGGTCCATTAAAACCCTCAACTTATGTTGACATTCTATTTTAAACCTGAACTTTTGTTGACTGAGCCAAATTAGACACGACGTTAACTTCACTAACGGAATATTTAAACGGACTTAAATGTCACCGTTAAATGAAACGACATTATTTTGAGAAAACAATCATCTTTAGTTAATTTATGCATAAAACATCGGCAGAACTCACAATATCGAGAATAATTCAAACATAAAACCGTTGCTTTATTTACCTAATTAATATTGTTTCATTTAACTCCATGCAGGATAAAGCTTTAAAGATCGGCGTAAGACGAGAGCCAAACATCATCATCACCGTAACAAACGAATATGCGAGAGATGAATGATCAATATAAATAATATGGAATTGATTATGATTATATAGTAGTACATTATACGAGGTTCGTGTTTGACAAAACAACATTTGAGTCATATTAATGGCTCGAAACATGAAAAAAAAAAGAGTTCCCCTTTCAAAAACTTCAATATCTTGGTAAGAGAAAAAAAAAAAAACAAATAGAAGTATGTATGTTATTGTTGTCTTGTATTCTCATTTTGAGTTTCTATTTTGCATGGACAATATATGGATAATTAAGTTTGGTTGTAATATTGTTCTTTATACTTGCTTTTGTCGACGACTATATAGAGCTTTTTATAATATTACATTAGAACCGAGTTCGCACCATGTGCGTCTATTTTATTTTAAAATTAACAGTAATATATTATTTGACACTAAAATTAACCTATTAAATAATATCTACTTAACTAAAATATTTTTTTTTTGACTGTGGGCCACATCAAGGGGGCCCACTCCCCTTTGGAGCTCACGAGGGAGCTCGAACCCGGGTGCTGAGAAACACGGCCAAAGTGGCCAGACCACTTGACTAAGGAG
Organism: Biscutella laevigata subsp. laevigata; assembly: GCA_900406315.1. Taxonomy (NCBI): domain Eukaryota; kingdom Viridiplantae; phylum Streptophyta; class Magnoliopsida; order Brassicales; family Brassicaceae; genus Biscutella; species Biscutella laevigata. The sequence continues at coordinate 6,243 of OVAU01004302.1, read as the reverse complement.
ACCTCGGCAATTTTTTATAAAGTTATTTAAGAGTAGAAATCTTTGGTAATTTTTTATAATTGTTTTAAAAAAGTTTTTTTAACTAAAAAGATATATAGAATATTAAAATAATGTGTTATTTTTTATTTATGAAATACAATATATGTATAAATATTAATTTATTAACAAAAATTGTTTGTATAAATTTTAGTTTGTAATTATTTGGGAATATACAAAAAAATATTTCTTTAAAGATTTTTTTTACATTGTAGATATTAAATATTTTAAAAATAAGTTTAAAAACAATTCTCCTATATTTTAGGTGATTATGATCGAAATAATATTTTTTAGATAAAACCAAAATTCAATTTTTTATTAAATATTCCTAAATAATAGTATTTATAAAATAATATCTAGTTAGCTTGAGTTTATTAAATATATATAATTTTATTTGCCTAGTCATACGTGAAATAGTTCATTATAACTTTTTAAATAAGTAAACTCTGTTTTAATATAATAGATGTCAACGAAAGTACGTAGTGTACTCCCATATAATTCAACAAGGTATTTATCATAATAAAATAAAAATTTTAAGGATATCATTCTTATTAAAAATACAATATGGTATATGGAGTTTGAATCACAAAAATGTTTTGAATAAAAAAAAAAATAGGTATCATATAAATACGAACCGGCCTTGACCACACACACTGATATAACTAGCCCTCGATTTCGGTTAGTTTAGGTCGGTTTGGTTCGGGTAGTCGGTTACTCGGTTATTTTGGAAATTGTAAATCCTGCTGAATCTAACCGAAATATAATTTGGTTCGGTCCGGTTCGGAAATCGGTTATTTCGGTTATCTATTAATTTGCCGAAAATAACCGAAAATTTAATTTGTACCTGTAAAAAACTGAATATACATTTAAGAAATCGGTTAATTTCGGTTAGTGAACCGAAATAACCGACGGTAAAATGGCAATAAATTACCAATGTTTTTTTTGTTAAAGGGTTTTCATTAAATATTAAAACCAAACCTGATCCAAACTTACAAAATCCAGGGCCCAACACAGGAATTAAAGAGATAAAAGGCTCAGGCCCAGATAATTAAACCTAAACCTAGAACACTTCACTTATACTCGCCGCCGCCGCCGTTCTCCAACCACCGAGCCGCCGCCGCGCACCAGTTTCCCAAAGAAGGCCTCAGATCTGACAGATGGCGTGAAGATGAGGCTACGACCTCGTATCTATCATTTCCTAGCGCCGAACAAGAGGCCACTGTACCGGCGAGGAGCTCCACCGCGGAAGAGGTAACCGTCTCCGCCCCGAGCCCGTGAAACGGGACCCAACCGGACAGACCGAAGAGGAGACAGAGTCGACCTTGGGAGAACTCGCTACACCGGCGCTGAGAGCTTCATCGCCGCTGATCTGGCCGGCTATGACCCTGCCGCCATGCCTAGCACCAGAGGAGAAGCTAGAAGACTCTACATGCCAACAGAGAAGGAGGATGGGAGTCTCCTTCCCGGTTTTGGGCCAGAAGACAGAGGAGAAGGCTAGAACACCGGAGCTCAGCGGGAGACTTGGCCGAGACCAAGAACAGAGACACCGGCCACCGAGAAGGACCACGGACCTTGCGCGACACTTCCGGCGAGAGGATCTGCAGAAGGGCTCTCACCGTCGCGAAGCTGAGGCCGGATCAGGAAAGGGGGAAAAAAAAAAGAAAACACGCGGTGCACGAGCTTGTACCAGAAGACGACGATGAAGATGCTCTACCGCTCTTCGCTCGTCGCCGGAGATCACGAGCAAGCCGAAAATCGCCAGGGAAGAAGAGAGAGCTTTCGAAAATCTATGATATGTAATTTAAACTTAATAAATTACCAATGTTGTGAACCTGATTATACATAATACATATTACAAGTACAAGTGCATAAATACAACAAATCAATCTTCTTGTTCTTGTAACAAAGAACCGTCAATTGAGATCCAAGATTCGACAGTGACTCAATCTCAATCTCATATAAAACTTGGTTGTTTGAGGATTCACTTGGAAAAATTTGTGTCCTTGCAAGCGGGTTTGAATTTTGTTTGGGAGGTAAAGTCAATATCCACATTAGTTGATATCGATCCGGTTGCTCCAAATTCAAAGTGATTAAGGGGCCTAGGCCCAGAACATTATCTGCATCACAATCATATTGAAAAAATGAAGCTTTGTTGTCACATGTTTATGTGGATTGTGTATAAATGTTTAGATGATTATTGGCTACTGAATTTCGATACTGATCAAAAGTTCATTACGATGAAGTATCATAGGATCATATATCAGAAGAACACTACAAATGTCATGAGCAAAGAGTGAGAGGAGAATAAGATATGATAAATTACAGGAACGGAATCAGAACTAGTTTTTGTTTATTTATATATTTCTAAATCTTTGAATTTCAAGGGCGATGTTCGTTTGTGAATTTCAAACGTCTTAATGTAATTGTAGATGTATTTAGATGTCGTTCGTTCGGTTCTTTGTATTTCTATTTAAATTTTGCATACTAGAATTTTGATAAATATTTTTATTTTATATATTTGAACATTTTGTTTTTAATATATATTAAATCGAAAATATATTTTGATCTTTTATAAATGTAAATATTTAGATTTACTAATTTACTCACTTGGTTTAGCTACCAAATTAAATAAACACAACAACATTTGTGTAATTTGGAAGTCAATTAAATCAGATTTTCGACTTGACGTTCAACATTCTAACATAATAACTTATTTATAGAGTTGTTTCATACTCTCTTATTACTTTCTTACCGTGTGAGACTTTTTAAAAATGTAATTTTTTTTTAGTTTGAGTAATTCATATCCGTTTTGAAAAATTTGAAGCACATAAAACTCGAAAAACTCTTAATTTTTTTATTATATAAATTATATATTAATTCTTTATTTTATATAAGAATAATATCAAATAAATATAAGTAGAGAAATATAATAATAAAATATATTCTTTCCTTAATTGAAATGACTACAAAATATTACATATTTTAAACATAGAAACATATATAGTATTTTGATATTTATGGTAATGACATTACGTAATTTCATAAGAAAACTAAACCTTATTTCAAATTGAATCCGAGAATGCACCAGGGAACGACACATCATCATTTTATTGTGAAAATAATTCTGGTGACGACACCTAAGCAAAAAGCTCTTTTAATACATAGCGGATAGAAGTTAAGATGTTTAACATCTCAAACACAATAAAAATGTAGAATTTGAATGTTCAAGTTATATTTCACAAATTTTAGGATCTTCTGAAAATTGTGAAAATCGAACTATATTTGAATTTTTCATCGAGATGAAACATTGAAATGTTATATTTAGATGAAAAAGGAATAGGGCCTTGATTTCAGAATAGATTTAACACTTATAAATGAACTATTTCTTACCCATAAATTACCATTAAATAGAAAAAAAACTACAGCAGGACCATTAATTTCAACCTTATCCAATGTAAGAAAACAAGTAAGAGTGCTCAACGTCTTTGAAGTAAAGCATTCGTGTGGTAAGTGCCCATACTATTTATGGTTACAAATTTCATACAAACAAGGGTCAAAACCAACACAAGATTCGTTATTCACCTTTCTAAGTAATTAAAAAATATAACTCTCTAAACATGAACTTACCTTGCAAGCAAAGTATTCTTCTCTTCATCTATTATTTCCCATTATTTATCCTTATCTTCACTAACATTGTTGTTATAATAATGATCAAAAGATTCTAGAATAAAACTTAAAACACGTATACAATTATTTGAAATATATTGTTGCGATTGAGAAAAAAGAGAGGCTAAAGATCCAACTTCTATACTGATCCAAGAAATGATAGATGAAAATTAGTCATGCGATTTTAGGTTTTCAGATTCAATCAGTTTGGTTATTTCGGATAAACAAGTTTTTTTATTTTCAAAAAGAATCACCGAAATTAACCAAAATTGAAATTAATATGTTCGATTTTCGGGTATTTCTGGTTAGTATTTTCAAAAAGAATCATGGAAATTAACCAAAATTGAAATTAATATGTTCGATTCTCGGGTATTTCTAGTTAGTAAAATTCTACCGAATTTTCGGTTAAACATAATGATTTTGGATCGGTTCAGATTATATGGTAATTTAGAGTTATTTGGGTGGGGTTTTTCAGTTAATTTGTTTAATTTGGTTTATTTTAAATTTTTTTGTTTAATATTGATTTAGTTTCAATAAATAAACCAAAATTCTATTAATTGATTGGTTCGACAAACTGAACCAACCTGAACTGATAACCAATTTGTTTCTCATATTGTTAACTGAAAACAAACCAAAAATTGAAAATCAAAACTCATGGTTCTTTAACCGAAGGCATTCAAGACTCTTCAATAATCGGTGCTTCTTGGTTCCCTTTGCCTCTGCCATTAGCTCTCTTTACTAGATTATTCGTTTGCTATAGGCGTTCTTACTCGGGCCGTTCTTTGTGTTTTTCTTTCCGGGGTATTCTTTTTTACCGCCGGCTTATCTCCCGGGGTTGCCTTTTCAACCGCTGGCTTAGCTGTTTGTTCTTGTTTGTTTCTTTTCTCGGTTTGTAAACTTTAGTGCTTTGGCACGTTTATATTTCATCCCCCTTTTGTGTGAAAAAAAAACTCATGGTTCAAACTTCTAGTTGAATTCAATGTAGTTTAGTAATAAAGAGTTGAGCTAAGGCATACAATACATTATGAGTTCGATTCATCTAGTGCAAGAAACTAGAACACATTATTCTTGATGCACATAGATATTTACTTGAGTCTTCATGGCCTTCAGAATTAGTCTTAGACTCCTTATATATATATATATATAAAAAAATCAAACTTCTGATCCAAGAAAATGATAGATGAAAATTAGTCCTCCGATTTTTGTATTTCAGATTCAACAGGTTCGGTTATTTCGGGTATTTGGGTTTTCCAATTTTCAAAAAATTAACCGAAATTGAAGTCAGTTTGTTCGATTCTTGGGTTAGTAAAATTCAAATGAATTTTCGGTTAAATCGGATAATTACATATTGATTTGGGTAATTCGGGTAATTTAGGGTTATTCGATTCATGTTTTCTCGTTTAATTTGGTTTGATTTTCAAATTTTTGATTTAATTTTAAATTCTACAAATAAAAGTTAAAACCAAAATTTGGTTAATCAAGCAGTTCGACGAACCCAACCTACCCGAATTGATTTGAACTAATAAACAAACGAGTTTGAAGACTGATTCCAATATCATTAATCAAAACCAAATCGAAAACTGAAAATCGAAAATTCTCTTTCAATTCGGTTCAGACAAATTGTTTCGGTTATAAATCAAATGCTCAACTACACTTCATTAATTCATTTTCATCTCAACTACATCTCCTCATTCTCAACTATATTTTTATTCTCTAATACATTCCATTTATATCAAATCTCACTTTTACCTCTCCTTCCTTTATTTCTCATTAAAATAAAAACAAAACAAAAACAAAATTAAAAAACAATTAAAGTTATCCGCTCTCTCCTCACTCACTCTCACTCATCGACAATAACCTTTCCCCACCCATAATTCCTCATATTGTATCAAAACCATTAATTCTTCTTCATTCTTTTTGTCTTTCATCTTATTCTTCTTTTCTTCTTCTTTCTTCTTCTTGTTATTTTTGCTGAATCTTCCTTCTACAACAGTCGGGGAAACAAGAGAAACAAGAATAAGAGGTGCACATTTCTAATTTTATAGTATTTATTATGATTGTTTATAGTTTACATAAGTTTATTTGTAATTTTGGTAAGTTAGTTGGAGTTAGTTGTTCATTGAGTTGTAATCTCTTAGTACTTTGTTTGTTAGTGTATTACATTGCTATTCTATTATATTTGTTAGCTGATTTGAGAGAAAACATGATATGAGAAGATAATGTACGTGGTTGTATTAGTCCTTTTGGTATTACAGGAGTTATACTGGTATTATTGAAGTTCTACTGGTAATCGTAGTTGTAATGGAAAATTGGTTCGATTGGTAANAAAATTGGTTCGATTGGTAATAGTAGTACGAATGGTTGGAGTAGGTTAACTTGGTATGTTTAGTAATACTGGTACTATTGGTCTCGTACTAATGGTTCCACTGGTTTTCTAGAGAACCAAACAATGTATATTAATGTACGTTTGTCTCGTATTTCAGGGAAATGATGAAGACGACCATATACTTTGATATAAGGGGACAATATTCAAAGATTGGA
>OVAU01004301.1:0-10230 GCA_900406315.1 Biscutella laevigata subsp. laevigata | reverse complement strand
TAGCGACTACATGAGCGACTACGATAAAGAGCGACTCCACAGCGATTACTGAAAAACGTCTACGGAGCGACTACAGACGTCATCGACAACGGAGCGACTACGTCTATGATCGACGACTAAGCGACGACATGGGCGACTACGAAGCCGTCCACCATAGTGACTGCTCTGGGCGACTACGGCGTAGTCGCTGAGGTGAGCGACTACGACGTGGTGGTCGCTTATATGAGAGACTACATTGAACGACTACGTTGACCAGTCTTTTCGTACGACCTCTAACGTAGTCGCTTCCTGGAGTCGCTCATCAACGACTACGTCAGCACGTCGCCGCGTAGTCGATCATGAGCGACTGTGAGGAGACCACGTAATTTAGCGACCAAAAGTAAGCGACCACGAAATTTGGTCGCTCCGAAGTCGCTCTAGGTCACTTAGCGACCACAAAGCGACTCCCAGCGTAGTCGCTTATTGCATGTTTTCTTGTAGTGTATTGAAGCTTTGTGTTTCCAGTGAATCTAGACAAATAATAGGAAAATTTGTTGAATAGTTGTAATTGTATATTTGTATGGTTTGTGTATATAGATGGAAGAGAAATACTTACTTGTTAGGATTTGAGGCAAGATAAACTTGAAGGCGGTTAAAAATTTCCCTGTTAACTTGTGGTAAGAGGTTGCTTGGATTTCGTGGTTGCTAAGTTCGAAACAGTTGGGCCAACTGTTGCTCTTCAGCAGTTGCTGTCTTTTTTTTTATAACTTTTTAGCCGGTGAGCCATCGCTAAGGTATACAAATTCTCGGTGGTTTACTGCTTTAACCTGATAATTGGATAGAATAAGTTGCATAGTGAAAATGTATACAACCTGATTTCGGGGGTTGAACTGGTGAGAGAGGTTTGGCCTTCCTTGTTCGCAGTTTGCGGCGGTAGGTTTGTTAATATGGATTTTGTTTTGTGGCAGCAGTTTCCCGAATGATGCAAATATCACTGATTTCTGGCTGGTTATTGCCGTCATGAACTTCAATGTTTTCAACCAGTTCCTGTGAGTTGATTTGAACTTCAATGTTGTCAACAGATTCCTGTGAGTTGGTTTGGAAAAGGCATTAAATATAGGATATATAGAAGAAATGGTTGAGAAGAGTAAGCATGAAACAACATAAAAGATACGAATAACCTGATTTGCGGCGAGGCATGGGGGTTGTTTGAGTATATATTCATCTGGTGAAGTCATATCTTTAACAATATTATTGACTAACAAGGTAATGGCATGAGAAGTAATAAAATAATAGATGAGTTCAATCAGTGATTCATAAGTAATCTCCCATATAGGTATTGTTAAATACTTCGTCTGAGATGTATGCATTGGAATTTGGTTGTTCCTTGTTTGTCGGCAGTAAATGAGTGAAGCATAGTTAGGTAACTGCGTTTGTTGTTTGTAGGGTGAGCAGGTCTGTTGTGATTTTTGTAGAGGGTGCAAAGGATCCTAGAAAGGAAGATTGAGATTGGTGATATATAAGTACGTAGTAATTAATGAACAGATGGTTGTAAAAGTACATCATATTACCTCCTCGAATTCGTCATTGTCTTGTATTGTACTAAGAGTTCTGGGAGCGATGCAGTTTCGTCAACATGATTTGGTTGGAGCGATATCTGAATTGATGTGCATAGAGAAACATGTAATAAGATTTAGTACTTTGAATTCGCGTACTTGAATTCAAGCAGCTAAATTCGTAAGCTAAATGGAGCAGAGATTAAACGCATGAATTTGTCAACTAAAAATTTGGTAAGAGTGAGCTTACCGGGTTCAAGCTGTGGATTTGATGTTCAGAAGTGGACTTTATTGCAGCCTGAGATAATTGTAATAAAAAATTCAAGAATTGTTAAGGTAAAACATGGTATGTAAAATTCGGGTACCCTGAATTAGCGTACTTTAATTCGAGTAGTTAAATTTGTCATATAATCTCCAATAGGTATTAGACGCATGAATTTGACAACTAATTATTAAGAGTGAGCTAACCAATAGATATTAGACGCATGAATTTGACAACTAATTATTAAGTCGAATTCATGGCAGCCTGAGATAATTGTAAACATGATAAAATCAACAAAGATTAAATGTGTAAAATCAGTAAGATGAACTTACAGGCTTCAAATTGTAGCACTGAACATCCATATTGAGGTGAAGAGCAGCCTTAATTGAGGTACATATTAAAACGGAAAGAGAAATGTGTTAGCAATGTGAGGATGTTTGATAGACCTAATAATCACTAACACTAGTTTGAGGGATACATATATTGAATCATTTCTGAAGTCTGCAGCGATGTCCGGTGGAAGGAGTGGTGTCGGGCATTTCTGAAGGTTTTGTATATGTTTGTACTGCGTTGTAAATGTTATCATTAGGGGGTTACTAAAAAACCACGAATTCGCGTAACTGAATTCGAAATTGCTAAATTCGTCAATTATGACGGGATACCTCTACAAAGCATGTTTGAGGTCTTTCCCAATATCCGTAGGTGGGAGTTGGGTCTTGTTCTAAAAAGATTTGCCCTGCGTTGTAAAGGTCAGTATCTAAGGAGGCACATGTCTTAACATAAACCTATCTTATATGAATTTGCGAAGCATGAATTCATCGATCATGAACATATCAGGTGTTCGCTGTAGGTTTGATCTTCTGAAATCTGGTTCATGGCAGCCTGAAATAAAGTAAGAATACAAAACAACAGAGATTTTAATGCGTAGTAAAGTATATATTTATATATTTGCTAAATAAGGGAAAATTTTCCAACCACAGCGCTACTTGTTTGGTTGTATTCTGTATTTGGTGGTTGTTCATGTAGAAACTGCTGAAAGTCGATTTGGATGGGTTAGTATAGGCAGTGGAACCTCAAGACATAACATAAAAGTCTGGAATGATACCTCTGTTGAACAATTGGATAAGTTTGGCGAAGTGGTGAAACGAGGTTGTGGGAAGGGTATATCGGGGGAGGCATAAATCTCTGATTTCCTTGAAGTTTTTCTAGACAAAACAGTTTTGTGTATGCTTGATAGTTTCCCAAAACCGCCAAAGCAAATAATCTTTTTGAGACGAGACTCCTGCATCTTGGACCTAGCGATAACTTGGTGGGGTGTTTTTTGGAATATGGAAGTTTGGTTCTCTTGTTGTTAGGTAAGTCCTGCAATTTCCGCTTTATGATTGGCATCCTGTTCTGCATGTTTGTTTTCCATCCATTGAATAACCTCATCAATCGTTTCTGGTTTTCTAGAGAAGAAAGAAGTGATCCTTCGTTGTTTCTGAGTTAATGATCGAGGTTTGAGAGGTTTAGATTTTTGAATCCCTCTCTTACAATTCAGAGCGTGTTTTTGGGGAGGACGTAAATGGGATTTATGTTTTAGTGTAATTAACATGAGAGACCAATCACCACCTGGCCACTCTATTTTGTTGAAATTATGGTTCTGCAATATTTTTTCCTCAAGGTAAAAAACGTTCTCGTCTGTTGCTTCGTCATACCACTCAGCCCAACCCTCTTGGTTGCCTTCACTAAGTCGTAGCATTGGCTGAACAGATAACTCGGGAAATGAAAACAATATGTGGTTAGTAGTAGTGGTGACTCTAGAGATTTGAGTGTGAGAAGACATAAAAAACTTACTGTATCAGATTCCTCGACATCATGTATGTCTTGCCTTGTTATAACAATGCTCTTTCCTAGGCCAATGAAACGAACCTAAGACAGCCTCTGGAGGTTTGACCCATTTGGAACATGGTTAAGGACTTTGGGTATGCACCTAAAAGCGTGGAGTTGCAACGCAAGAGGGAATCCTTTTAGTGTGAAGGATTGTTGTTGTAGTTGTTGGCAAAACCCAACAACTGGGCCAGGGCATTTGACAGATGACTTGTTCTATGGTCTCATTACAGTAATTGTCCTGATAAATGATTCTCGACCCCATGCAAAATTTAGGAAGGCGTTTTGGGCCTTCAACATATCAACATACCGTGGAGTTGGTTTGTGAATTGCGCGATTAGCATTTAAAACGTCATCAACTATAAGAATGAGTGCCAGACCAAGGTGCGTCCAACCTGGCATTTTTTCAGTTTTTTCAAGTATAGCAGAGAGGTCTGCTATTGTTGCTGCAGGGTCATCACCAATGAAAGACTCCCACGTTTAACCTTTGCCAATATGGACTTTCTCATGTTGGTTTGTATTGTAGTACTTTGGGAAATGCCCACAATGCAACCCCGTAAGCTCGACAAACTCTACCAGAGAAAAGCGCAAAGGCTTTCCACCAAAGACGGTCCAGAGCTGATATATTTGCATAGTGACAAGTTGACGGCTAAGAAGAGAGTGTATGAGCTGGCATGAAATTGGACACCATGAGGTAGGTATGTTGTAGAGGCCTTCGAATTTTGGAATTTTATTAGAATATCCCACTCAGGTGTGCCTTCAAGTTGAGATTGAACAAACGATAAAATGTCAGGCCTAGAGTAAACATTCAATCGTGCTTTAGGATATATGCCGGTTGCAAAGAGTCTTTGTCGAAGTTGTGTGTCTTCATCGGTGCTATCGTCTGCTATATTACACATTATAGGAAAAATGTGAAAAGTCAGAACATAACATATACTCTAGCAATAAACACCAAATTTAAAAGTTAAAATTTGTAGGACTAATTTCACAAAAGCCAAAAACTTGAATTTGCAAGAAATTGTAATGAGTGTGTTGAAAATATAACGAAGTGTAGGAAATGAGAGCTAAATTATGTCACTCCACCAAAATCTATAAGAACCTAAATTGGAAATGACGAACATAATAGTGTGCATGAAATCAGTAAATAGAGACTGTGAATGTGTATCATGAAACACCGATTACAAAAAAACCAAGAAAAATAGTATTCAAAACATAAGTACCATGAATCACGAAATTCCACTGAAATCTTAAAAACCATAAATTAGAAAACACGAACACAATCCTTCACGAAATCGGTAAGTAGATACTTAGCATTCGCAAATTGAAACACTGAACGCGAAAAAAGGAACATGAAACAACGTATTCTAAACCTAGGGCTTTTCAAAAACGAGGGCAAAACTAAAGTAAACATAAAAAGGGACTTAGGGAGCATGGATCATCTCCATAGCTAAAAGAATTGATTGTGATGGAGATAAACAAGAAATCTTACCCCCCATTAACGGAGATTTTTAGTTCTTTTTTGTAAGCGGACTTTGAGTGTAAGGAAACTGAATGGAAAGTTCTTTTTGTTTGAAGTTGTTTATGGTTGCTGATCGTGGGATAAGTCCTTTAGAAAGTGACGATTAATTTAGCTATATAAAATTGTTTAATTTTTTTGATTTGTGGGAAAGCATGACTTTATTTGTAGGTTTAAGTCCAAAACAATTTAGGTAATACATGAACAACTTCGAGTAACATTAGTGATAGCAACACTTAGCAATACATGACTTACATGACACTTACCAATACTTAGTCTTAGCAATACATGACACTTACAAATACTTAGTCATAGCAATACATGACACTTAGCAATACATGACAGTTAACAAGAGACAAACACTACATCAGTTAACAACTTTGAGGACACAATACAACATCAAAACCCCAATAACAAGAGCATACATTGAACTTTTCATTTGTTTGTAACAGTCTTGCTTGAGTTGAACCAACTTAGTTTCAAACATAAATTTGTTGAGGTCAATGTCGAGGAGTATGAGTCTCTGTGATTCGGCAGATTGAACATTGATAGACTCAATCTCCTGTAAGATAACCTCATCAACCCACTTGAACAGGTGAGTCGTTTACAAGATAAAAAGAGAAATATATTGTTAGATTAGTATAATGAGATATTGTTAGATGCGTACAATGAGTAATTGTTAGTCTGAAGTGCAATTGTTCGATAGGTACCTTGTTGGTTGAAGCATACATACACCTGAAGTACCGGCGGTAGGGATTTTGCTTTGTCTTTGAGATTTTAGTGACAAGTTTATGGCCACACCAACAACGAGAATGAATTCCTACAACACATGGGCGTTGGTGCGATTGCGAGACACCACTTGAAGCAAAGGAAGAGTTACTCATCTATCCCTGAACCGATGGGAATAAGCATGTGAGTAAAATGTTAGAGAAAACACAATGACTAATAGACTGACAAATGAACATAAAGCCAGACTAATTTCACAAACATAGCAAAGGCAAAAGCAGCATGAATAAAGCAGAGTGCAAATTTCACAAACGAAGTATGAACAGATACCGATAGCGATTCACAAACAAAATCTGAGACTGAAAAACGTTTACCACAACCAAAATAATACAAAAAGACTGAAGGTTCTACGGAAATAGCAGAACTAATTTCACCAAACCCGAAGAACTAATTTCATACAAGGCTGAGAGAGTTAGGAAAGATGATATAAGACAAAGAAAAACAGATACGGTGGGCAGGGTCTTAGAATGAAGGAATACGACGAGGGGGAAGAAAACGAACGGCGAAGGGGAAGATTCCGGACANCGAACTGAGAGGGGGGGGGGGGAAGATTAATGATGGCAATGGAGGCGATAAAGATCTAGGGTTTTCGTTTGGTGTATATAATTTTTGTGGCAATGAAAGAAGGTCCTTTATTAGAGACCATCATGTCGAAAGATTGTGAAACAATTATGTTGAAAGAGATTTTGCTGGTTTGAATATGTATTTGGATACGAAGTATGATTGTTTCTTCTAGTTGGAGAGTCAAAAAGTAATACCACACATAGAGCCTTGCTCTCTCTGACGAATAGTCTAGACAATTGTTTTAGACGATAATAACTTGGTTCAACTTGCCTTCTCTGACAAATTGTTCAAGTATTTAATCACCGAGAAGCCCTCGTAGATCAGCCAGTAGCGATGTGTACGTGCTTCTCATCAGGTCGTCTCTTCGACCCTCCTCATCCATAATGTGAACATAAATAAATTAGTAAAATCGGTTTGTGGTGACAAAAAAATCTTAACTACCTAATCACGATTGATGGTCTACAATTTTCAAAGTGTTGAACATTAGTGTATAATTGTTCATAACAAATTTTTTTCTTTAAAATAAACTTATATTATATTGATGAAACATAGTCAAAATGTACATGATTTGAAATTACACATGAAACATACAAATGAAACGTAAAAAAAAGTAGGGAAGATTACTTAAACAATATATAGTTTAGTACAAATGATTTGAACCATACAAATTTTTTTTTATTATTGTAATTTTTTAAATGTCAAACGTATCTTTATATTACGTTGTGACAAAAACATATTTACAGAAATGTCATTCGCCATGTAGGAATTTGCTGATGTGTATTAATTAACTCAGCCGTGAAGCGACATTTACTACACTACAACTGAGTTATGGCTACGTTACAGCTGAGTTACACAACGCGACTATTCTAGTAATATTACAACTTTTGTACAGACATAAGTCAGCCGCACGTGACAACTTACTTACATTAATCTGGATGATTTATGTGATTATGGCTGACTTACAGACACAAGTTACGGCTGATTTACGGGCACAAGTTACAACTTGCTTATACATCGGCGGGTTGAGTTATCTAAAATTCGGCAGAGTTGTAGTTATGAGATGGCTGAGTTCTTTTTCGCTGGCTGATTAGATGACTGAGTTATTAAATCCACGGCTGACTTATAAGATGTTTTACGACTGAGTTATTTTTAATCAGCTGTAAAAAGCTGGATTAAAAGTTAACTCAGCCGTATTACGGTTGACGTATTAGTGAACGATTAATTACTAGAATAGCATCCATTTGACGACTAATTTAGTTGACGACATGGCTGATTTATGATTTTCCAGCCTTTACGACTCATTTATTAGCGAAAAAATAATTACTAGAATAGCTTTCACCTAGTGACTGACTTAGTTATGGTTGATTTTATGTCGTATGACAGCTGACTTACCTATTTGTTATGTCATCAGTCACAAACCTAACTTGTTTTGTTCTTGTTGTTTTAACGTAGGGTTTGATGTGATGTTATATTAGATCTTTCATGAAAAAAAATCTTTCTATAAACTGAATGAGCTTCCAAATAAGTATTTGTCTATACTTATTTTAAATTAGATCTTTCAAGACAAAAAAAATCTTTCATTAAAAAAATTAGATTTTTCTCTATTATTTTTTGTGTTGGTATTTGTTAGATAGAGTAGTTTAGGTTTCAAAATAACTGATTTGATTTGAAGTAATTGTAAGACAATATACATCTCAATCGCATTATAAATTCTCAACTTGTAAATTCAATAAAGTGGATATATACATTTGATTAATATTCACATAGGATTGAAAAGAGAATCTTTATTAACAAAGTTTATATTATTTACATTAAATTTTCGAGTTTTAGAGCGTGTTTGAGGTATGGCTGAGTTATATGAGTACGAAACGGCTGACTTAACTTAACGACATAATTGAGTTATATAAACATTTTAGGTTATGGTTGAGTTATAAATCACTCAAATATACAACTAACCCAGCTGCAATGGAAAACTAACTCAGTCATAACATAATAAATAACCCAGACACAATATAAATCAAACTCAACCACAACAAAATATATAACACAGCCGCTATAAAAACCAACTTAGCCAAAACATATTATATAACTCAACCGCTATAGAAACTAATTCAGCCACAACATAATATATAACTAAACCGCTATAGAAACTAATTCAGCCACATCATAATATATAACCCAACCATGATATAAACCAAACTCAGCCACAACATTACATCATAAATCAAGATTAGTCGTATATCAAACTCAGTCTTAAAATAAAAGTTTGAGGTATGGATGAGTTATATGACTACTAAATGGATGGCTTAGCTTAACGACATAGTTGAGTTATATAAATGTTTTAGGGTATGGCTGAGTTACACTACAAGAAGAACCTCCATTTATTTAAACTTTACAAAAAAATACAAAAAAATACAAAAAAATACAAAAATACAAAAAAAAATATAAAAAATACAAAAGAAAAAGAAGAAGAACTAGGCATGAGATTTTGCCCCTATGCAAAGTTCCTCTCGGTTGCTCTCTCAACAAATGGTCCATGATCTTAATAGTAGAATCTCTACCCCACCACTTCCTATGGACTAAAAAAGCAGAGTATAGATCTTTTGTGTTGATGATGAGTGGTGATGGATTAAAGAAACGGGAATGTCGAACCACCTCATGACGTTACTAGAGACAATAAAACTTATAAGTTTATTCTAAGTCTAAGCATGATAAATCACTGTCACTGAATCTATCCTAATCACGATTAGAATTTTATGTCAATTGTAGCAAGTGTAAAATACTCAGAAAGCGATTAATAACGAAATACAATTAAGAGAAAAACACTAGGCAATTGACAAGGCAGTTGATTCCAGGTGACTAATATTAAGTCTAGGTGCATGATTTCAACTTTTCAGGGAATCTTAGGTCTAGGGATTTCTAGTCTGGGTTAATCCACTCTCGTGGCAGAAATCCCTAACCTAATATGCAACAATCACAATGATCATGCTAATTGAAGACATACTAGGAAGCATTAACAAATTTCCCATACAACCACCCTAAAATAACAATCCAATATCTTGGCAATGCATTTCAAATCAACAACAGACATGAACAAGAAACTAACTAGCACCTCTCGGGCATAAAAGTCTCATTTAGATCATGATAAAGTTGGCCAAACTCAATCAAGCCTTAAGAGCATCATATTGCATAAGATACTTGTGATTCTAAGCCCCAAACAACCTAGAACTAAACCACCTTAATCTTGCTCAATCAATCCCTAGAGGGTGACTACTCACAATCCATGTATGAAACACAAAGATCTATGAAGATAGTTGGCTTCATCATAGCTAAGGTTGAGCAAGAAAGGTAGAAGAAGAATGAAATTGCAAGAATTAAAAGATAAAATAACAAGAACAATAAACTAGATTGATACTTGAATCCAAAGAGAATTGCAATACAAAATCCTAAGTAAAATCTTAGAACAATAGAGAGAAAATAGAAGTGGCTCCCTTCTAGTTTTTGGCATAAGAGACTATTTATATGAGAGACAAATNAAAACGAGTAGAGAGTGAGATTTTAGGGTTTTGGCTCGGGTTTGGTCTGGATCGATCAAGGGGTGGTCGATCCAGCTTGCTCTCTAGTCGATCCACACCAACAGATGGTGCCTTGGCCGATGTTGTGATACATGCGTGACCAAGGAGGATGAAGAACCGAAT
>OVAU01004300.1:0-10230 GCA_900406315.1 Biscutella laevigata subsp. laevigata | reverse complement strand
AAGAGGAGATAGTTCTAAAAATAAGGGTTTTTGCTATTTATGGAAAAACCTCCGCAGGGGTCATCCCGGGTCCGCGACCCGGGACTGTTTTGATTTCCAACCCGGGACTGTATCAAGAAAATTTGCCGTGAGATTCATCCCGGGCTGGCTAGACCGAGATCCTTGCCCGGGATTGTGTCAGAAATTCGATTGCCGTCAGATTAACATATTATCCTGGTTGGGGTTTGGCCGGGATGCTTGCCCGGGACTAATTGCGTTTTTCGAGCCGTAAGAACTATCCCGGTTTCGGTAAGTCGGAACTCTATCCGGGATCCTTTGCTCGTCTGTAAAAAGGAAGTGTCCCGGTTGAGGCTTGGTCGGGACTCTTCTAGTCTGGACCGGGACACTTTGCATAGGCAGGATTGATTCTTCAAACATTCCTCCTTTCGACATAGATTCCATCTTCGGTTGCTTCACACCTGATTCATGCAAATGCAATGCAAAATGACCTAGAAACACTCTAAATGCAAGTTAAAAACGATTGAAAACAAGTGTAAACTAATCCTAAAAACGGTAAAAAACACAACATATCAATAATAGTAAATAATATTTGTATGGTTTCTATAAAATACTATAATTTTATTTATAGGAAATTATATCGATTTGGTGGAAAAAATCCATAAAATGGGAAGATTTTGTAAAATGTTAGAATTTTGAGAAATTATGTTGATTTGGTGGATAATGTTCAACAAAAATGGTGAGATATCATAAACATTAGAATTTGGTATTTTGAGAAATTATGCTCATTTGATTATTTGGTGGATAATAGTACACAAAATTAAGATATTATATAAAATGCTAGAGTTTAATTTTTTAAGAGATGGTGTTGTCTTAGTGGATGATAATCCATAAAAACTAAAATATTTTTAAAATGCTAGAATTTGTATTTTTGAAAATTATGCCAAATCCGTGGATAATAATATACAAAAATTGAGAGATCTCTTAAATCGCTAGAATTAGTATTTTTAAATATTGTGATGATTTGATGGATAATAGTCCATAAAAATTGAAAGATTTGGTAATACGCTATAATTTTATATCTTGAGAAATTATGCTCACTCGGTGGATAAAAGTCCATAAAATGAAGATTTATGAAACACTAGAATTTTTGTATATTGAAAAATTATGTTAATTTGATGGATAATGTGCAAAAAAATAAAAAAGATTTAGTGGATAATAATCTATAAAATTTAGATATTTTTTAAATACAATACTTTATTATTACAAAGAATTATGCAAATTTGGTGAATAATAGAAAAAGATGTTTATTCATAATATTATTCGAGTCTTGTGATCTTATCTGTAGTGATTACATAAGAATTATTGAAAATTCATAATTAAAATTAGCGAGTTTGTTATTATAGGCTAAGTCACAACAAAGCAAAAGTCTTCTTCCTATATGGAACGATGTATGTTTATGTTTAGGCAATTCATGCACAAAATTTCTTCGTATGCTTATTTAAAGCAATTTACCATAATTCATAATAAGCCAAAATAAACAGTTATATAATTTAAAAATCTAAAAATCTAAAATTTTAAATAGATGTTTGATTCGAAAACAAAAATAGTTCATATATCCGTGTCTATTAAGGATATTTAATTAAAGAATGATCAAAGATTAACATGTGTTATATTTTTATTGAACATGTATATTTATTTTCATTTATTTATTTTATTTTCTAAAATTTTTATTTTTTTTCTTTCTCTAAAATAATCTCAATCATTCGTTATATTATTTTACACAAAAATGTTTAAATTTTAAAATGTCATTCAATTACCCATAACTTATAATATAGCCAAAATTATCAGTAATATAATTTAGAAATCTAAAACGTTCATAATTTTCATTTTCATTATGCTTGATTTTTTTTTTTTTTAAAGTTCATATTTTCATATATCTTATATATTTTAAGGTTTTTTTTAACACATTTCCTTCTTTTCTTTTAATCAATTTTATTTTAAATTCTTATTTATATATTTTACAACTTACTAATAGCACTCAATTCTTTCTAAAAATATATTTATTGACCAAAATTTTTTTCATTTTCCTAAGAAATCTTTTCATCACTTTTTCATTCATTTATGTTAAATCTTAATTAATTTAAATCATTGTTCTATTTATTACATTTGATAATTCAATTCCAATTATCAACTATATTCATAAATCTAAAATGAAACTAAATATTCATATATGCACTAAAAATTCGGTATCAAATAAAAATGCACAAGTTAAATAAAACCAACGTTGTTCAGATAAAAATACACAAGTTAAAAAAGATACACAAGCCCACGAGCAACACACTAGTCTACCCACCTTAGCACCCCAAAGGTCAATTTGTCAAGTCGATGCCTCATGGATCGATCATGAGCAAATTAGTAGTATTGGATGGTGGCTATGGGATAACAGGGGTACACTTAGTGAGGGAGCGAAAGCCTGCAGGCAAAGTCTTTCCGCTCTTCATGCAGAGCTGGACGGCTTGATTTGAGCCATGGATTGTCTCAAAGAACGTAGGCTTATCATTATTACTTTCGAGAAGGATTGTGCGGATTTGATTAGGATGCTTCACGAGCCAAACGATTGGCCATCTTTCAAGACTGAGCTGAAACTTTTCTTCCAGTTGAATGAGGCTTTTAGCGATTTTCATATTCAGTGGATCCCTCGGGACCAAAATGTCTGTGTTGATGCTCTTGCTAAAGGGGAACGAGCACATGGGTCGCTTTTTTCCCATGTAAATTATAACGCTTCGATTGAGGATAATTTTATGATTACCTCAATCGACCATCTTTGATTTTTAAATGGATGTTGTTGACAAAAAAAAAAGGTGTGAACATGATATATTGAATTTTTTTGTATTTTTGTATTTTTTATATATGGTTTCATTAAAAGAGGGTATGAACAACGATGGTTTCATTAATATATTTTACTAAGTTGTGTATTTTTATTTCAACATGATATATTGAAAATTTCATATATAAACATGCCAATATTATTAACAAACGATTATCTAAAAGAGCAATTTTATCTAAAAATTACCAGGTCATTCCGTCAAGAGTATAACATCAATTATACACAATTTTTTTCTAACGATAAAATATAACATCAATTAAAACAACTTCTACTTGATGTTTCATGATATCGACGAGTCTACTATATATATATATATTAATCTATCAAATAGTAAAATTTATATAATATATTGATTTGATTCGATATTTGCTTAAAACTGTATCAAATGTAATAATTTTATTTTTATTGCAAACAGATTTTTTTTGTAAAACATCTAACACATATGGTATGTAATGAGATTAATTGATACAACAACAATTGCCTGAAATACATTTAGCTTGTCGTCTGTAATTAACATGACCTTCACAAAACTCTTTGCACGATGCATCCCCTCCATTCTTACAATGTTCTGGTCCGAAACATTGTTTTGATTCTTTTTTTATTTCATAACCTATTTTACATATCAGTATGTATATTCATTAGAAATAAAATAAAGTTGATATCTAGTAATTAAAATTACAGTGATAAATATTACAATAGAGATTACAGTATTATAAACTATTACCATGAGTGTTGTTAGAGCAATGAACCGAAGATATGACGAAAAGGATACTGAAAACAAATGCGATTAATATTTTCTTGTTGATAGCCATTTTTAAATGAGATCTTTCTAACTTCTTTACGTTTTTTTATATGTGTTTAGCTTAAGAATGTTGTAGGTACAAAGCCCTATATATATATATTCAATAACACATACATATGTAACTGTTCTTGTCAAAAATTAAAAAATAAAAGGAAACAAAATTTTCAATTTATTATAATTTGGAGAAATAAATTAACAGATTTTTTCATTTGATTGTTTAAGAAGAAAATAAATAAAATGATTTTCCGTTGAAAAAACTTGAATACAACACAGGTTCTTCTCTCGAGAACAACAAACGGCGATAATCCCTAAGATCTCAGATCTGAGCTAAAGTTTCTCTTCCCGTGAGGCCATGGCCGGTTCTCCGGTGAACCAAGCCTGTGACCACCTCAATCCTCCTCCAGATCTTCTCTTTCTTTCTCCCTCGGAGACTCCTCTCCCCTCTTATTCCTCTCCTAGGTTTTTACTGGTTCAAGCAGTCGAGTCAGCTGGTGTTCTTCCAGATGCACAGATGGCAGCTTGTGTTAACCCGATGTCAGTTTCTGAGCCCAAAGCCTCATCCTCAGCTTTGGTACAGGAAAAAACTGTTTCTCCCTCTTCACAGGGTCTTCGTGGAGCTATCCCTGCGACAGAGACTACCTCCAAATTTGCTTCCGATCCCAAAAATTTGAAACAACAAGGCACAGATCCGGCGACTGCAGGGTTTAGCTGGGCTGATAGAGCTAAGGGATTAAAGAAATTCCCAGTTAACTCAGCAAAAGTGACGGTCTCGACGGAAGGTATTCCGCGGGTCAAAGTTCCGAATGCTGTTTTTGAACGTGGTGCAAAGGTTCACTCCGATTATATCGTCGGTATTTTCTACGGGAAATCGCCCTCTTATGGTAAGGTCTGGGGTGTGCTAAACTACCTTTGGGGAAAGGATCGAAAGGTTACAATTCATACTCTTTCCTCAAATGCTTTTCTGTTTCACATCCCATCCTCGGCTCTGCGTAGAAAGATCCTACAACATGAACTTTGGAGAGTGGGAGATTCTCCATTCTTTGTGACGGAGTGGAAATCATCGTTCTGTTTAGATCCACCCTCGCTTCAAAGGGCTCCCGTTTGGGCAACAATCCAGAATGTTCCATTTGATTTGATCACGGATGAAGGAGTGACTTTCATGGCTCGCCCTCTGGGTGTTCTAGTGGATGCTAAGCCTTTCTCAAAGTTTGATTCAGTGGAGATAAAGGTCATAGTTGACCTCACAAAACCACTTCCAAAGGTGGTTGAACTCGAAAGGGAAGATCAGGAGATTCTTTGTCTCTCGGTTTCTTACCCTTGGTTACCTCCCTTATGTCCGGTTTGTCAGGAATTTGGGCATAAGGTCTCTCTCTGTCCCTCTCGTGACGCAAATAAAGGGAAGAAACCGTCACAAGCACACGAAACTGAAACATCTTCCCGGGTTGAGGTGAATGTAGAAGTACCAACGGTGGTAGTCCCGGAAGTTCAGCTAAAGCCCCATTTATATGAGGCTAAACAAGACTCTCCTCCTAGAGAGGTTCTTTCCCCGGTTAAGGGTGTGGTTCAGGGTAAAAAGAAGCAAGCAGGAAAGGCTCTTGATGTGGGTGCCACTTCGACATTGCAGAACATGGATATTGATTGTTCTTCTGGAGAACCTAATAAAGTTCTTCTAGAGCCAGAGGCAGTTCAGGTTGAAGGTCAGATGGCTATAGTGGCTTTAGCTCCGACAACTAAGGCAAAAGGGTTTTCAGGTTCCAAATCGGTGGCTATTGAGGACGGAACTTTAGTTTGTGCATCTTCTGATTCTGGCAGTAGTTTTTCTGAACCAGGGCCAAATGATGTTGTTCGAAGTTCGTCTCCCACTTATTCTTCTTCGTCAAAACGGAAAAAGAAAAAGCGAAAGAGACAGATCCCAAACTCCCCTTTGCTCCTAGGTGGTCCTCCTCTGGATTCAGAGGATTGTCACCCTCTATAATCCTTTTATGTCAGATACATTTTTTTGGAATGTCTGCGGTTTAAACGATTCATTGAAGCATCGCCCGTTATGTAATTGGCTTAGCTCTAGGCCGATCACTTTTGGGGCACTTCTTGAGACGCACGTCGGAGTTCTGAATAAGGATTTTATTTTGGCTAAATTAGGTCCGGGTTGGACTTTAATAAATAATTATCAGTCTTCAAGTATGGGAAGGGTTTGGATCATTTTCAAGTCTCCAACAATCATCACTTGTTTGTTTGTGGACGAGCAGTCCATTACCTGTGAAGTCAAACTTGAAGACGGGTTCTCTTTTTTCTATACAGTGGTTTATGCCTCAAATTTGTTGGAGGATCGTATTAAGCTGTGGGACTCTCTTAGGGATACAAAGGTTGCCTTCGATCTAACATCTAAGCCATGGCTGGTAGTTGGCGATTTTAATGAAATCTTATGCCCTTCCGAATCATCTCGTGATGATGTAATTCGATCTACGCGTCCTATGCGTCTTTTTACGAGTTGTTTGTCTGATTTGAAGGTTGCTGATCTTCCTTTTCAGGGTTCACTTTTCACGTGGTCTAATAGACAAGTTGATAATCCGGTTGCAAAAAAGTTGGATCGATGTCTGGTAAATGATCCGTGGCTTCTCTCTTTTCCTTCGGCTCACTGTTCTTTTGAGGCTCCAGAGTTCTCTGATCACTCTCCATGTCACATAAGGCTTTTCTCTCCTCCGCCTGTTTTTGGGACTCGGCCATTTAAGTTCTTCAACTTCATCGCTACTCAACCTGATTTCTTGCAGGTGGTTGGATCTAATTGGCGAGTTCATGGACCTTCCATTGGAACTTTTCGAGACGTCTGTTATAAGCTGAAGCGTTTGAAGCAGCCACTTAAATTGTTATCAAGGGACAGGTTTAGTGACATTGAGAAGCGGGTGTTAGAGGCTGAATCCAGTCTAAAGGATCTTCAAGTCGTAGCCCTCTCTGCTCCTTCCTCGGCGAATTTAAGTTTGGAAAAGAATGCCAAGGAAGAGTTGCGTTCCCTGCGTCTTGCAGAAGAGAGTTTTTTCCGCCAGCGCTCTAGAGTTAAATGGCTGGAGGAAGGGGATAATAATACACGTTTCTTTCACCATGTTACAAAAGCAAGAAATGCGTCTAATGCGATCAAATACTTGTTGAAACAAGATGGTTCAAGAACAGCTTCACTTTTGGAGGTTCACCAGCTAGCTATCTCGTATTTTGCGTCACACCTCAACACCATTCGGGGTTCCTTCTGCTCGGCCTTGGAGCCTTTCCTCTCTCGCATTGTCACTTCAAAATGCACAAGAGAGCAGCAAATCGAGATCCAGTCGATTGTCACTTCCTCTCAAATCAAAGCTGCTATTTGGAGTCTCCCACTCCATAAAACTCCTGGACCTGATGGTTATCCGGTTGATTTCTTTCGTGCAACTTGGGATGTTATTGGACATGATATTCTTGTTGCTGCCAAGGATTTCTTTGTTACAGGTTTTCTCCCAACTTCAGTTCATGCCACCACGCTGGTTCTTATCCCGAAGAAAATAGGGGCTCACGAGCTGAAGGATTTCCGGCCAATTTCATGTCTAACAACTTTGTATAAGATGGTTTCTTCTATTCTGTCAAGACGTATCAAGCAGGTCTTACCCTCTCTTATTCTCCCAAATCAAACGGCCTTTATTAAGGATCGATTACTGTTGGAGAATGTTCTTCTAGCGACAGAGGTGGTTCAAGGGTATCACTCGGACCAAACACGGCCGAGGATCACTCTAAAAGTGGATATCGCAAAAGCTTTTGACTCCGTGCGGTGGGATTTTGTTCTTCACACATTAGCTGCGTACAACTTTCCGGAATCTTTCCGGAATCTCATTAAGGCTTGCATTTGCTCTCCTTGCTTTTCGGTTAGCATAAATGGAGTTTCTTCGGGATATTTTAAAGGGAAAACAGGGCTAAGACAGGGCGATCCTTTGTCTCCTATCCTCTTCGTCTTGGTTATGAATGTGCTTGCTATTATGCTGAACAATGGGGCTGAAGCAGGGATTTTTAATTACCATCCTGGGTGTGAAGACCAGAGATTGACACACTTGTCGTTTGCGGATGATCTCCTTATCTTCATTGAGGGGTCTGAGGTGTCTCTTGCTGGTGTCTTAGCGATCCTCTCACAATTTGAGAAGTTGTCGGGCCTGGCTGTTAACATTAATAAGACTTCTATGTTTTGTTCGGGTATGGAGGCAGATGTACTTGAGAATGTAAGGCGGAGATTCTCGCTCCAACCCTCTTCGCTCCCTGTGCGTTATCTTGGTTTGCCCTTGTGTTCAAAGCGAATTTCGGTGGCTAACTGTGACCCTTTATTAGCGCAGATTCGTTCAAAGCTTAATAGTTGGACTACAAGGCATTTAAGTCTTGCCGGTAGATTGACTCTCCTCTCTTCGGTCATCACCGGGATCATTGTGTTCTGGTCTTCTGCATTTTTTCTACCTAAAAGGGTGATCAAGCAGATAAATAGCATGTGTGGCTCATTTTTGTGGCATGGTTCTGTTGGTGTGACAACTGGTGCTCGGGTCTCTTGGGATGTCGTATGTACCCCAAAGTGTGAGGGTGGTCTAGGTTTACGTACCGTTAAGTCCTGGAATGAAGTTTTCGGTTTGAGGTTGTTGTGGATGTTATTCTTTCGCTCAGGTTCAATCTGGGTAGCTTGGGTGCGAAGGAAATACCTCTCGCGGGGTAGTCTCTTTGCGCTTAACTCTTCACGTTCTGATCTCTCATGGTCCGTCCGAAAGCTTTTGGGTCTTCGAACATCTCTTCTGAAATTTCTACGCATCAAAACAAGCTCGGGTGAAAGCACTTACTTCTGGTGGGATCCTTGGACGTCTCTTGGTCCGTTAATTTATCACTTTGGGGATTCTGGTCCACGTGACATTGGTATTCCTCTTTCATCTATTGTGTCTTCCTATATCAATCGTGGTAGTTGGAGTCTCCCTCCAGCTAGATCAGAGCAAATGGTTGACCTTTACGCTGCTGTTTCTACAATTCCTATCTCTCCGGAATGTGATAAGCCGGTCTGGGTCGTGAATGGTTTACTCAGGAATGCATTTATCTATAAAGATATCTGGGAACACATTAGAATTTCTACGTCGAGGGTTCCTTGGTTTAAGCTAATCTGGCATAAAGCGGCAACGCCGAAGTTTGCGATGACTACTTGGTTGTTTATGTTAAATCGGAATCCAACTCTGGATCGTCTATGTGCGTGGGGATTGGATATCGAGCCTACTTGTCTACTATGTGGACTTCAAAACGAGTCAAGAGATCATCTTTATTTTCGTTGTGTTTATTCGCAGGATATTTGGAGTTCTTTGTTAGCAAAGTTGGGTCTTACTTCAGCCCCAAATAACTGGGATGACATAGTTCATTGGCTTTCTTCATCCTCAAACTCTACCAGTACCGGATATGGCCTACTGCTGGGTTGGCAAGCAACAATTTATGCTGTGTGGCAGGAGAGGAATCACAGAATGCATAGAGGTACTACAAGATCTCCTATTCTGCTGTGGAGGAAAATTTGTTCAAATTTGGGTGCAAAATCAGTAGCTCTTAAAAACAGGGGTTTTGCTCTAGCGGACGGGTTAGCACATCTCTGGGATTGATGTTTTTGGTCATCCCCTCTTCTTTTCCTTAGTTATTACCTTTGAAGAGGATAGGGTTGAATTCTCTGTTTGATCCTTCTTCTTCCCCCTTTTCTCTTTGTCTTGTTTCTCTTTGTTCTGGTTTTGTAGATAGTCGTAGCAACCTTTCTTTCTTTGTACCCATCGGCCACGTGCCTTTTTTATTGAAAAATCTTTAACAAAAAAAAAAAATGATTTTCCGTTTGGATACTGCGGGTGGTGCAGGTGTGATAATATTTTGTTGGATCTCATGAGAAATCTTTTAAATCTTTCAAAAAATCCATTCCATAACTATTAGTTTTACCTATATAAATTATTAAAAAATAAATATAATTTAAAATTGATTTTTCAAAACAATAAGAGATAAATTAAATAGTGGAGTACATTTCGAACTCATATGATCACATTACACTAATTATTTAAAATCATGAATAAAACTTGAAACGATAATAAATCTCGGCGATTATAGAAATCATCACGATTCTACAAAAAAGACAAGAAATAAATCATCATGATTCACATAATAAATAAAGAATATCACTTGTAGAATTATAGAAATCATCTATTCTATTAAAACAGAGTTTATCTACTCAAAAAAGTCATATTGAACTATTTCCTAGGATGATTTAAATCAAAATATTTCTAACCAACTAACTAAAATATTAAATAAAAATATTCAATTATATAATGATAATAATAAAATATTGTCGTGCATATATATTATATCTATGAATAATTTAATTAAATTTTAAATATAAACTAAAATATCTCTAACTAACTGACTAAAATATTAAATAAAAATATTCATTTAAAATTATGATAATAATCAAATAAGTATGGTTAATATTTATATAGCCATCAATAATTTAATTTCATTTTAAATGTAATATATCTAACCAACT
>OVAU01004296.1:0-10232 GCA_900406315.1 Biscutella laevigata subsp. laevigata | reverse complement strand
CGACTTCCTCTATCTTTCTCTCGACTATTTCTCTTATTTTTTTNTTTGAGTTGCTGACAAGTTTGGATCTGTTTGCCCGTAGGTTCCTCACAGTTTGGCTCTGAGGTCGTCTTAGCCGGCGGCCACAAGTGTTCTACGACTCCAAGAGTGTTCGATCGGTAACTGGGGTTATATTAGGTTGGGTCTAGGATCCCTTAGAGGTCTCCACAACTCTCTTCTAATATCTTGAGGTTCAAAGGCGTCTTCAGCCTCATAACGCCTTCTAACTTGGTCCCACTCAGGTTGCTGTCTAGGGAATGGACCTCTTGGTTGTCTCCAAGGTCGCATTCGTTGAGGAAAGAAGTTTTCCTCATCATCCGGATGGAACTCTCTAGGCCTTGGTCGTTGAAGCGGCGGTGGAGCAACTTGATCTGGCGGTTCTTGGACTTGAGCAGGAGGTCCTAGCTTCCTTCTGAGCTCATCAAGTATCTCATTCAGCAGCCTGATGAGGTTAGTTGCAAGGTCAGGCAGAGGTGGAGGATTGGTCGGAGGATTGGCCATTGTTTCTTGCGGAGGAGCCGGTGGATTAAGTCTCTGTGTGGGTGGTGGGTGAGCTCTAATGGGAGAAGCTGACCTAGCTCGGTTGCCTTGAGAGGCACGCATATGGTATGAGTGAGGAGCCGTGGTTTACACGCTTGAGAAGTGTCTTGGAGAAGAAACACACTGATCGAAGGTTGGGGACCACAAGAGGCGGCCATGGGAACTTTGTCTCGCGCCTCCCTTTCCTTTATGACTCTTTTGTCCTTGTTCCTTTTGCCAGCAACGGTTGTCCCTTCTGCTTTTACTTGTGGCTGATGATTGGTAGTTGATTGGGAGATAAGGACGCTTGTACCGCCAAGGTGGTCCCAAAAGTGCTTTTTGGCCGCGAGAAGGAAACACACACCAAGAAGTGGTCTCGAAGGCAAAAGGTTATTTTCTTTTTGGCACCGTCTTCTCTCACCTGAGACACACACAAAAAATGCCAGCTATGAATCAGTCCAAGAAAAACACTTTACTTTTTGCAAACGTTTGAAAATTACGATAAAAAAGCAAAACCGATTAAGTTTTAAGAAAGTTGCAAACTTTACTCCAAACTCGAACCAATAAGAAGGAGAACAAACTAAACATGCCAGATCTAACTCAAACACAACTTAAACAGGAACTAAACGGAAAAATCTTATGGGGTTTTCTTAAGATCTAAGATTAATACGAAGCATAAACAAGAAAGGCGAAAGCTTTAGCAAGTGGTGAAGAAAACTCCCTGAGTTCGCGGAGGTGAGTCGGTCAAGGGGCTCTGATACCACCTAATACACGCTCCCTTGAAGATCGAATGCCTTGACAACCCGAGACGCCTTAGGCCGGCTTGTCGAAAGAGATTTCTGTGGGCAAACAACACCAAACTTGTCAAGCTTTCAAAATGGGCAAAATTAAGACATATAGTCGAAAGAGATTCAAAGAAAAGAGAGATAAGGTCGATGGAACGAAAAGAGGTCTTCGGTTGCGGCCGTGTACGGCTTGGCCGGCCGTACTAAGGAAAATGAAACCAAGTTCCACATCATAAACGTCTTGGTTTGTGATGAAACTTGGTGTGAGTGGTTTCTGGAAGAAATGATGAGATGTAGTCGAGAGAGATGTCGAAAAGGTGATGGTTAGGTCGGAGGAATGGAAATGATGCCACGACGTACAAGGAGAAACTCATCTCGTTCTCCTGACCTAATCAGCTTCGAAGACTTGAAACTTTGCAAGCTCTAAACTTTAGTGAAATGATGAAGAACAGTCGAGAGAGATCCTTGAAACTTTGAGCTTAGACTGATGGAGTTGATTGAGGTCTTCACGGCCAGTCGGAGGTTGCTTTGTCGGATGACTTTTCGGTTGCGATTTGAGAAATGAGAAAACTTGATCAGGAACGAAGATTGAGAGAAGGAAAGACTTGGTTTTGGATATGACACACCAAAACCCTAAAGAATATTATGCACCCTTAGTGTGAACTTCCAAAGAGAGAAAGAAATCTCATGATTTTAAAAGTTGAAAGTTAAGGTTTGCCAAAACAGCTACAAGGGATTAAATAGTGTTGGAAGTGAAATGACCTAAACCCTAAAAGGGTATAAAAGACAAAGACACAAAGACTTAAAGGTAGAGCAAGGCGCCTTCTTCTAACGGTCACAAACATTCAAAACGCTTCCTTGGTGCGGCCTTTTGGATAAGGTCTAGTGCAATGGGCCTCGTCAAACCTTCAATGGGTAAACCCAGTGGGACAAACTTCATTGGTAGGAAGAGTACCCCTTAAGACCTCATTGACCGACTTAGCTACTTGGAGAGGTTATGAGAAAGTGATACATGATCAGATCTTCCTCTTTCTCCAAGTGATGGAAATGAGTTTCTAGCTCCTCTAGGACCTTCATGATGGTTGTAGACATCCTTTTGGCTTATGCACGAGTGACTGGTCCAGTTTGAACTTTGAGAGACGCCTCTTCAAGCTCGACCTCCTTCTCCAAGCTAGGCATCCTTGTATCAAGGACAGTCGAGAGAAACCCCTGAAACTTCGAGCTTAGGCTCATGTAAATGATTAAGGTCTTCACGGCCAGCCGGAGAACACTTGTCGGATGACTTATGCGGTTGGGACTTGAGAAATGAGAAAACTTGGACGAGAACGAAGATTGAGAGAAGGAAAGACTTGGTTTTGGATATGGCACACCAAACCCCTAAGGGATATTATGACACTCCCAAAGAGAGAAAGAAATCTCATAGTTTTAAAAAGTTGAAAGTTCCCTTTGCCAAAACGGTTACAATGGTTTAAAGACAAAAACCAAAGACTAAATGACAAGGACCAAGACGCCTTCTCTAACATTGATAAGCTTTGAAATGCGTCCTTGGTGCGGCCTTTTGGATGAGGTCTAGTGCAATGGGCCTCGTCAAACCTCCAATGAGTAAACCTCGTGGGACAAACCTCATTGGTAGGAAGATTACCCCTTTAAGACCTTATTGACCGACTTTAGCTACTTGGAGAGGTTATGAGGAAGTGATGCATGATCGGATCTTCCTCCTTCTCCAAGTGATGACAATGAGTTTCTAGTTCCTCTAGGACCTTCATGATGGTTGTAGACAACCTCTTAGCTTGTGCACGAGTGATTGATCCAGTGGGAACTTCGAGAGACGCCTCCTCAAGCTCGGTCTCCTTCTCCAAGCTAGGCATCTGTGTATCATCCCCTCCTTCTTCAAAAGGATTTGACCTCAAATCTGTGGGATCCACATCAAAAGAGATTAAGTCAGCAGTGTTGAAGCTTGAGCTAATGGCATACTTACCTTAGAGATCAAGTTTATAGGCATTGTCATTGATCTTCTTTGTTATCTCAAATGGACCGTCTATCCGTGGCTTAAGTTTTAAGCTTCTTTCTTCCGGAAACCATCCTTCCTCATGTGAATCCACACCCAATCTTCTTCCTTGAATGCTTGCTCCTTGCGTCCCTTGTTAGCATGCTTCTTGTAATAATTAGTCTTAGGTTCTATAT
Organism: Biscutella laevigata subsp. laevigata; assembly: GCA_900406315.1. NCBI lineage: Eukaryota > Viridiplantae > Streptophyta > Magnoliopsida > Brassicales > Brassicaceae > Biscutella > Biscutella laevigata. The sequence goes on along the minus strand of OVAU01004296.1, from coordinate 6,705 downwards.
TTGGTTTAGCTTGCTCATGGAGCTTCTTGACTTGCTCGGCCTTTTTAGCACCACCTACAATTATGCTTTCACTCAAAGGCAAATGTATCAAATCCAATAGAGTCAAAGGAATGTATCCGTAAACAAGTTCAAAGGGGAAAAACTTGGTTGTAGAATGCTTAGCCAAATTATAAGTAAATTCAGCATGTGGTAAACAATCTTCCCAAGATTTCAAGTTCTTTTTAATCAAAGCCCTAAGAAGCATAGCCATTAGTGGAAAACAAAAGTTTAGTTCCAAGTTTACTCCACAAGCTTTTCCAAAAATGACTCAAGAACTTAGTATCTCTATCTTAGGCATTCCATGCAATTTAACAACTTCTTTATAGAACAAGTGAGCTATATAAGTTGCATCATCAGTCTTATGGCAAGGAATGAAGTGAGCCATTTTAGAAAACCGATCCACAACCACAAAGATAGAATCATGGCCATACTTAGTTCTAGGCAGTCCTAAAACAAAATCCATTGATATATCATGCCATGGATTAGATGCAATATGGAGAAGAGTGTATAACCCGTGGGATTGAGACTTGGCCTTTGCTTGATTGCATTTGAGGCAGCTAGCACAAAGCTTCTCCACATCACTTCTCATTTGTGCCAATGAAAGTGGTCTTGAGCTACCTTCATAGTCTTGTCCACTCTGAAGTGTCCCATTAGTCCTCCGCTATGGGCCTCCCTAATCAACAAATCTCGGGTAAAACTATGAGGCACACACAATCCATTCTTGAAGAATAAAAACCCATCAAGAATATAGTAATGATCTATGGCATGGGATGAGCATTTAGCATAGACATCTTTAAAGTTAAGATCATCAACATATAAGCACTTGAGTTGTTCAAAGCCAAGTAATCTAGCATTTAAACTAGAGAGCAAGGTGTACCTTCTTGATAATGCGTCGGCCACGGCATTATCCTTACCTTGCTTATAAGCAATGACGTATGGAAAGGTATCTGTGAACTTTATCCATCTTGCATGTCTCCTATTAAGTTTGTGTTGGCCTTTCAAATGCTTCAATGACTCATGATCCGTGTGTATGACAAACTCCGTAGGCCATAGATAATGTTGCCATGTTTGCGAGGCTCGGACCAAAGCATAGAGCTCTTTGTCATAAGTTGGGTAGTTCAAGGTAGCTCCTCCAAGCTTCTCACTAAAGTAAGCTATTATTGGCTTTCTTTCTTTCATGAAGACAGCTCCTATCTCAAATCCAGAAGCATCACATTCTACTTCAAAAGTTTTGGAGAAGTCTGGAAGTACTAGCTATGGTGCGTGGGTTAGCTTCTCCTTCAAGGCTTAAAATGCCTTTTCTTGTGCCTCCACCCATTTAAACCCAACTGATTTCTTGATCACTTCAGTGAGAGGGGCTGCCAAAGTGCTGAAATCTCTAACAAACCTCCTATAGAACCTGGCTAGTCCATGGAAGCTTCTAACTTCACCCACTATCTTGGGTGTTGGCCACTCCTTGATGGCTTTAACCTTCTCTTCATCCACTCTTACTCCTTCAGCTGAGACAACAAAGCCAAGGAAAACTAGGTGATCCGTTCCAAAAGTGCATTTAGCTAAATTAGCATATAATTGTTCACTTCTTAAAACACTTAGAACCGATTCTAGATGTTTAGCATGCTCAACTACGTTCTTGCTATAGATAAGGGTATCATAAAAATATACAACAACAAACAAGCCAATGAATTTCCTAAGGACATGGCTCATCAATCTCATAAAAGTGCTAGGAGAATTGGTGAGGCCGAAAAGCATCACCAACCATTCATACAATCCATGCTTAGTTTTAAAGGCTGTTTTCCATTCATCACCCTCTTTCATTCTAATTTGATGATAACCACTTTTAAGATCAATCTTAGAAAACACTTTAGAATCACGAAGCTCATCCAACATATCATCTAGCCTAGGGATTGGATGGCGATACTTAACCGCTATGTTGTTGATGGCTCGACAATCCACACACATTCTCCAAGTGCCATCTTTCTTTGGCACCAAGAGCACAGGCACAACACATGGACTTAAACTCTCTCTTTATGGTGGCAAGCCATGAGTCTCTTCTCCTGGAAATACATCTCTAAATTGATGCAAAAGATCACTCAGAATACTCGGAAGCTTCAGTGATTGGTTAGCCTTAGAGGTTAGTGATTCTTTAAAAACAATCAAAAAGACTGTTTGCTTATCATGGAGAGACTTCCTTACTATACTTGGATTGACAAGGAATTTGGATGCTTTGGAGGCAGTATGCTCATCTTTCTTCCTTAGGTGAAGTTGATCTTGAGCCACTTCTTGAGGAGTTATAGGAAGAAGAGTAACCTTCTTGCCCTTATACTTAAAAGAGTACTTGTTGGTGAGCCTTCCTAAAAGTATATGACCAGCCTCCATTGGCAAAACATCACAAAGAACTTCATCCTCATATTTCCCTATGGCAATGGGCACCTTCACTTGATGAGACACCTTCAATTCTCCTTCGGCGTTAAGCCAATGCAATTTATAAGGTCTCAGATGCTTCTCATCTCTAACCCAAGCTTTTCACCATGTTGGTGCTAGCTACATTGGTACAACTTCCTCCATCAATAATAAGACTGCACACCTTCTTGTTCACAAAGCATCTCGTTTGGAACAAGTTATCTCGTTGCTCTTCATCTAAATCCTTGGGAAATAGCTTCAAAGATCTTCTAGTAACCAAGAGTTCTCCTTGAGCAGCTTCTTCTTCCCACTCCTCAGGTGAGCTCTCATCTCCTTCAGCTTGCATAACCTCTTCATCCTCAGAGATATATTCCCCATCATCAAGAAGGATCATAACACGCTTGTTAGTGCATTCATTGGCATAGTGGCCGCCACTACAAGAATACACGACTTTAACGACAACGGTGGGAGTCGCTTCGTAGTCGCTAATACACAATTAGCGACTACAGAGCGATTAAAAGACGTGGTCGCTAATTTTTCGTCGCTAATTTCTACGGTCGTCACAGAGTCGCTTATGAGCGACTACTGGGCGACGCCGTGACAGAGTCGCCTAACAGCGACGGCGTTTAGCGACGATAGACGGAGTAGTAGAAAACGACTAGTCAATGGAGTCGCTACATGTAGTCGCTTATATCGGCGACTCCTGCGAAGTCGTCATATTGGTCGCTTTGGTCGTGGTCGCTCAAGGCGACACATTGGAGTCGCTAACGTCGAATACGCGAGGAGTCGTTAGAGTCGTCGCTTCCGTGGTCGCTTTGGTGGTCGCTCCTACTGTAGTCGCTTCCGTAGTCGCTCTTCTGGTAGTCGCTTACGGAGTCACTTCTTTTGTAGTCGCTGACATAGTCATTACGTTGTCGCTCATTTCAGTAGTCGCTCCATGAGTCGTTTTGTCGTAGTACCCAATTGTAGTCGCTTAAGTAATATTTTGATTTAAAATAAAATTAAATAATTATTTTTATTAAATTTAGAATTAAAAAAACAAATAAAAATTAAAATTAAAATCAAATAAAATAAAATATTTTTATTAATAAATTTAAATAAAAATTATTTTTAAAAAAAACAAAAAAACAGAAAACAAATACGGCTCCTCGTTGTCGAGATCGTCCTGGCCTTCGTCCTCGAGATCGTCTTGGCCTTCGTCCTCGAGATCGGCGGTATGGAAAGACCGTAATCCAGTAGAGCCGGTCCGAAGGCGGGTTCGTGGCGGGTGGCGCGAAGAATGTCGCGGCCAACTGGGGGTTCTGCGACCTCAAGAACGACATGACCTGCTCGAGCATGGCATCTCGCTGTGCATTACGAGCATCTTGCTCTGCAGCTCGAGATTCTTGATCCGCGATCCTCTGCTTCACTGCTCGAAGCTCCTCCTGGATTGATTGGAACTCGGCAGTACCAAACGTAGAACCAAAACAGCTCGGACGGTCTTTCCCCATGACCCGTCTGAGACTGCCAACCCCGTAAGGGCGACCCCGCTCGTCCTCAATAGTAGACTACGAAATTAAAAAGGTAAATGAAATTAGCTTAAAAATAAATCATTATAAAAGTAAATGTAAGAAAATTAATTTAAAACAAGCAATTGTTTTTTTACCTCAATGAACAAATCGTTAATTTGTTTCGAGGTGACCTCGGGAGGGTGGGACGTCCCATCTGACGCCTTATCGGGATCCAGTTTGACAACCTATCCTAGAACTTCTTGTTGAAGGTCTCGCTGACCTTCCTCGCCTTCCCATCCATGAAATTTCCATCCGGCCTCGTATGCGTCTTGTGGAAGACGTCAGAATAAGTGGCCGGTCTTCCAAATTCTCGTGTCTACGAAAAAAATACAAAATTAGATTTAAATTATAATTTTATATTACAAAAATGAAAGAATAACTTACCAGCTCCTGCTGAATGCGGATGTATGACTTCTGGCCGCCGAGATGTTTGTGCGGACCGAGACCGTTACGATCGGAGTTCCGGGAGTTGGAAGCATTCATGCTTCTCTTCTTCACGTCATCCGTCTTCCAGTGGTCCCACATCTCCTTCCAGATCTCTGGAATGATCCACAGGGGACGCTTCCCCGATCGCTTCACCCAGGAGAGATTATCCTTCAACCGCCGGCTAGCAATAGTGTTGAACTGCTCGCGCACTAATCCGGTATAAACATGGTCCCAATGATAGCGTTGCTGGATAGAAAAAATAATTAAGTTAGAAAAACCAAAAACTGAATTTATAAGATTTTTTTTTAAAACCAATTGAGGACTTACCGTGAACGAGTTAAAGTATCGATCCCGAACAAGGGGAGGCACGACGCTCCAATTGAAGTACAGACCGTCGAACTAGTCCATGATAACCTTCGTGATGGCAGAAACGAGAGCGCCATTGTCACGACCGAACCTACAAAATTATTTAAAACAATATAAATATACGTTAAAGATCAATTCTAACATATCATATAATTATTCTAAATTATATTTAAATTATTATAAATATTCTAAAATCATGCTAAATATTTAATAATAATCCTAATTTAATTAAATTAATTCTACCTATTTGAAAATAATGATAAATATATTTAAAAAATAAATTTATTTTACCAGATAGCGTTATCCATGGGGTTTGGATTGAGTTGCGGTAAAAGCGCCCGACCCGGCATCTGAAGTAGGGAGTGCAACTGTTTGTCCGCTACCGTTGGAGGAACGGAAGCAGAGGTAGCGTGCTTGGCGGACGTCTCCGGAACGTGCTGCGGCGTTGGACTAGCGAGATTCGGCATGAACCGCATCTCCGACGAAGTCCCGGGCCATTGAGGATTCCCTGCCTGCGAGGTCCGGGGGAGTTGGCCCGGGAACAACTGCTACTGGATCATGGGTCGCGGCCTATACTCCGGTTGGACGGTGCCGGAGGGGACGAAGTCCATCAAGGGATGCAGGGCGATAGTGATTCTGGAATGCAAATTCCCGGAATTTGCTCGCTATTTCGAAGCACCACCTCTCCGAACACGGTCAGAGGATGATGTTGAACGGTTAGACATGTTTCTAACGAAGCTTCACGAAGGATTTCAGAGGTTTTTGGAGTTTTTTGGTTGAAAATCGTGGTGATGCGGCGGAGGAGGAGAAACTCGTTGAAGAAGATGATTCAGAAGAAGCGACTCCAAGTAACGTCGCTTTACTCGTACGGAGTCGCTCCGGGGAAGCTCATAAGCGACGACCGAACGACTCCGAAAACTTTGGAAACCGTTACGCGGGATATCAAAAGTTTTCATAATGCTGAAGTCGCTTTGTGGTCGCTTATATACTACTCCGGAGCCACTCCCCCAACGATTTACGAGGTTTCTCGTAAATAGCAGCACGTTCAACGAGGCGACGTCGCTTCATAGTCGCTTAGAGCGACCCCAAAGAGACTCCATATACGATTTACGAGTTCCATCGTAAACTGCAATATTTAGCAGGTGTCGCTCGGTAGTCGCTCTGAGCGACCACATAGCGACTAATGTGCTTAATATGGTGCCATGTCACTGATCCGCGTGAACCTTATGAGTTGCTTCGTGGTCGCTCAAGTGCGACTCCGTGTTTCTGAAAAAAATAAAAGAACTTTGCCTGGAATCGAACCCTGGCCTAGTGTGTGAAGGAGTACCAGATCAGAGGAAGGGAACCATTGAGCCGGAGTTATAATATGTTAAATGTTTAACATATTATAACTCCGGCTCAATGGTTCCCTTCCTCTGATCTGGTACTCCTTCACACACTTGGCCAGGGTTCGAAACCAGGCAAAGGTCTTTTAATTTTTTTCAGAAACACGGAGTCACTCGGTAGTCGCTCTGAGCGACCACGAAGCGACTCCTGTTGTGATTAAAAATAAAATGTGTCAGCCTACATTCAAACCCTGGGCAAAGGCATGGAGGAGTACTTGTGTAGAGGAAGGAACCATTGAGCCAGTGTTATTGATACACCGCTAGATGGTGAAGCCAAGTCCCAAGGATCAACACTAGAAGCTCCCATTGGACCAGTCACTCGAGCACAAGCAAGGAGGCTTTCTATAGCCTTCATGGAGGTCTTGGGCGAGATAGAGACTCACTGTTACTACTTGGATGATGCGCCCCTGCTTAGGATGCCAACCAAGCGGTAATGAGGAGAAGATGAAGTGAGCGGCAGATGGAAGAGAGTGAAGGGGAAATGATGAAAAGGCGGAGGCTTTGAGGTTTGGGGGTGAAGAGGGAGTCTTTGAGGAGAC
>OVAU01004295.1:0-10233 GCA_900406315.1 Biscutella laevigata subsp. laevigata | reverse complement strand
TTAATACATTTTCTGAGTGATTATTTCTGGCATCAACAACTGATATGTCCAATTGAATAACATAATAGTAAAATTTTCGGAACTAGCCTAATGGTAAAACTATGGAATATCATTATAGTGGCTCGTGGATGTGGTGTAAGCTTCTTAGGCTTAGAACGTTAGCTATCCAGTCCACACGGTGGAGAGCGGGAAGTGGCTCATCCATCTCCTTTTGGCAGCACCACTGCTCAGATTTCGGTCCTCTTCATCTACTCACGAGTTCCAGAGAGGCTATATCTTAGGGCATCTCGCTCAAGACTACCTTGGAGTTCGTGCTTCTCGCTCAGAGATGAGCCTCTCATTGTTCTTCGCTTTTAGAGCAGATTGAGTCTGTTATTTCTACTCTTGCGGCTTCAGGGCACCCTAGTAGTGACACTCTGCTTTGGAAGTTAGCCACATACCAATTTGGGAAGATGTTTAATGCCAAACACACTGGGATTCCATTCACACCCTAGGCAAGCAAGTTACGTGGAATCATTGCATCTAGTTCCCGGCTGCGAACCCTAAACAGTCCTGCATTGTTTGGTTAGTTTTTTGAAATAAATTATCGACATAAGCTCGTACATCACCTGATCAGCCGAAGGCTTCCCTCTGTGGACTTTAGGTTGCCAGATGGATGAGAAGGAGATCACATTTTCATTGTTTGTCCATACTCTTTGCAGGTTTGGAGAGCCCTATCGGGCATGTTCATTGACTGGTACTTCTCTCAGGATTATGCTAAACTTAGTCAGAGGCTCTCAGCCAACCAAGCGCCCATGCATCACATATAACTATCTTGCCTTTGCTTCCAAGTTGCTGACTATTTCCTTTAGATGGAAAGGAACCCAAGACCCTATGGGGAACCTGCAATTCTACCACACCACCTCGTCAAATAGCACCATCTGGAATAGGATCATGTCCTCCCTCGGATTCAGCGAACATGATTGGCTCCAGTTCACGAGCTCCTCTCTATTATTAAGAGTGAGTTAGACCTATCTTCTTTTCCTTCGACTGGTTTTTCCACATGATAATTTCTATCAAAGATTTTTAACGCGATAAGGATGCCCACTTTCTCTATCTCCATTGCTAATGGCTTATATTTTTATCCTGGTTTAAGCCTCTTATTCTATCTTTGAGTGTGTTTTAACTTTTCTATTAGCTTTTACACAAAGGTTGACTACCCGACTCTTGTGAAACAATTCATTTTTTGTCGGTATAAATTTAATATTACAAAACTATGAAACTTAAAATTGAACAAATATAATACTCCCAAAAGCTGCGTTTATTAAGTTATTATGGTTTCCTGAATTAGTAATAAATTTAAGACATAATATATTGAAAAATCACTCGTTATTATGTTATTATGGTTGTACTCGGCATAATAACATTTCCAATACGGTAAAATAGAGTTTTACCAAAGTGACTTTGAGCGACTTGCCACCACCGCCACCTGGGTTCGAGTCATGTTGGGAGGAGTGATTTACGTCTTTAACGAGGTATTATCAAAAGGTGGCTCCGAGCCTCAGGGGAGATTATAGCCGTAAGCCCGGAACTCCCATGGGTTATCAAAAAAAAAAAATAGAGTTTTTTAACGAATAATGTTTCTAATCGTTCAGTGGGTTCCAAAAATATTTCGCAAGCTTTAGGAAAATAAGTTTTCTTTCATTAACATCATATCAAACTTTTAGTTTTAAATATTCGCTCTAGAACTGCAACAATAACATTTATATGCAATAAGACTCTAGAATAATTTCTATATTTTATACGATTAAAAATCATCTAAAATGCACAATATATGTTTCTTAGGCCCAGAATTAGTTTTTTTCTCCGGAAACTCAAGAGACTTTTAATATCAAAGGCTAGAAGTTCAAAGGTAATTCAAGTTTCACAGCTCAAAAAATCACAGTTACATTATAAGAAGAAAAAGAAAAGGAAAACTCTACGCTGGACATAGATTTTTTTGTTGTCATCAACCATTATCTAGCAATATTGATGTAAGTAGTTGCCGACAAAAGTAGATTGTAATAACATATTTAATTCTGCATTCGTGCGAAAAAAAAAAAAGACAAATCGAAAACCAAAGTCAAATTTTTTTTTTTCATTTGGTGTCAACCATAGATTTTTTTGTTTATTAGCAAAAACTCCCAAACTAATAAATTACTATTAAAACTTCTGCTTTATCATATTTCGTAAGTATAGGTTTAGTCAAAGTCCAAAAAAGTATAGCTGGAGATGGTTTGGTTACAAGAAATATTGAAAAGAAATAAACTCGGATTGGGGTCGAAGTCTCAGATACACTTAATGTAGTGTAAAAACGACTGACGGTAAGGATAGTTGTGCTCAAGCAATTCATATCGAAATAGACAGACAACTGTCTCACATTCTTTCAACTCCCTTGAGGAAACGAGCATTTCGAGTGGGATTACAATGTGAGGAAGTTTTTCAACAACTCAAGACTTATCGGTCAACACCATCAATTTAGAAAAATTAGAGGAGGGTTAGACGCTATATCTCTACATATCAACAAGAAACACATCAATCAACGAGGTATTAGTCCAATAAGACCACAACGAGCAATGACCTATATTCTACATTAACAATAGACTGAACAAAGCAGATGCTCGTTCCCGACTTTGTAGAAGCTCACCCTCGTTGTTGTCGTAGCAGCAAAAATATTGCAACCTTACTTCCAATCGCACTCCACCATGACACCAAGCACCCTCTACGAATGGTCTTGCAGAGTCTGAGTCAATTAGAATGATTAACTAAGTGGGCAGTGGAGTTTAGCGAATACGACATCAAGAACAAAACGAAGGGCGAGCCCAAAATTCCATGTGCTTGCCGAATTTATCGTGGAGATCTACCATGGGAGTTCCACGTCGACAAACATCATCTCGCCAAGGGTTAGGCATAATGATAAGATGGATTCACCAAGCGGTGAAATCGTTGAGAATTTCCTACTAATTGGGTTTCCTAGCATTGAACAAAGTGTTATTAGTCGATCTACTAGCGAAAGAGATCAGAGCATACAAGATACAAGATTTATGCGACTCGCAACTTGTAGCAAAGAAATTCAGGGAGGACTATGAAGCAAAAAAGAAAGAAAGGATGGACGTGTACTTGAAGGTAGTACAACAAATATCAGAAGGCTTTGAGCACTTAAACCTTAACAAGATCACGAGGGGAGAGGACGCCCATGCGGATGCCCTCGCCTCAACATCAAATCCAGATCTCCAAGAGTCATTCACGTGGAAAGTATTGATCACCCTATCATCGAACTCCTTAGGGAACATCGAACTCCTCAGGGAATATCGAACTTCTCAGGGAACATCGAAAAATCATCGACAAAGGTGAGCCAAGTGATTTAATGGAATATACCAAGTGGAGCCTGAGACAACCTCAAACTAAAGAAACCAATTTGTTGTTACATTAAAGATGGTCGGACTAAGAAGACAAATGGAATTCAATGAGACTCAAGACTCAAAGCGCATATTACACCCTACTCATCGAGGACCTAAACCACTAAAGCGTTTCCGGGGAGTTCTGCTACGTGCATCCATGACGAGGAAAAAATTCAAGTAATTGTGGAAAGGCAAAAGAGAAAAGGTGGCAACCACTCCGACGGACAATGCTCAAAGATTGCAATGATCATACAACTCGTTGTGAGAAGTGCCAGCGGCATGCCGCAATACAATCATAGTAGTACTCATGGATCAAATCCACATAGACTAATGTGCAAACACAAATAAAACGTAAGAATAATACTTAATTAAGAAAAATAGTAAAATGTGGTTGTATTTGTAACTAAAATTGTAAAAACCAAAGATCACAATAACAGTGATGTAAATAATAAGCAACCACGAGTCCATGGAATTCTCAGAGAATTTTGGGTTCTATTTATATCGTTAGGCGAGCCAGTGAATGTAGTATAGAACTCAAGTTTTGAAATTGAATATAACCTTGTGTCTGAGCACTAAAACCATATGTTATAGACCCAATAATTCTAACTATCATTGACTTATATATTGAGCTAAACAAGCATGAATAAATTGAGAATCTGGAAACATTCACATGACCCACGACAAGAAATATGACTATTGACAGCGTCACTGCTATTGTAGATGTACAGTGATTTTTGTCGTAGTTTTTGAAGTTTCAAAACGCTATTATTAGTTTAGCGGGAAAATAAAACATTTTGGCTTCGTAAATTTGCTAAGTACCGGCGCCTAAACATTGCAAAACCAAAAAGAAACGAGATCTTACATCCAAAATATCTCAACATTCATAATATTTTGACCAAGTTTTTATCATCCGATCGAAACAATTTCTTTAGTTTCTTTGGCCATTTCTTTGGAAATTATGGCCCTTCGATTTAAAGCTCCATTGTTCAATCAAAAAAGGTACGTACCTTGATTCAGTTAGTTATTTCAGTAGTTTTATTTGGAGGTTATGTAGATTTCGGTTGTGTTGGGTTCTTGTGTTCGGTTGATTTCAGTTTTGTTTAATGCATGTTGGGGTTTGTTGATCTGGGTAGTTTGATTTGTGATATCAATATCTGCCTTCAAATGAACTAGATTTTGGGTTTTGATTCTGAGATTTTGGGAACATGCGTATATGCAAGTTTTTTTATGAAACACGATTCTCATTATTTGTGGTTTTCTTTTCAGAAATGACATAGACAAGAGGGGGAGGACAAGTAGGAACCCATCATAGTAAACGTCATCTAGTCTCCGATGCCACATATGCAACACCATTAAAGGTGAATAAGTCAAGACGTGGAGCTAAGAAAAGAATTAATAAAAAGAAGAAGGTTGTTGGAGTTGAAGATGTTACTCCACAAGCTGAATTAGATATAGTGATGGAATACGTATTAAAAGAAGATGTTGTTAATTTGTGGAAGAAGATCAGAATGATGCTTATGAGGTAATGCATGAAGATGAAGTTGCAGAACAAGAAGTTTATGAGGAAGAAGTTAATGTAGAAGATGAGAATGATGCTGAGAAGGAAATGCTTGAAGATGAAGTTGTTGAGAAAGAAGTTTCTGAGGAACAATAGTCTCAACAAGAAGTTTCTGAGAAAGAAGCAGAAGGTGGGTGGAGTAGACATGATCATAATGAGAATGATGAAGAAGCTGTCAATATGGAACAAGATGGAGTTAACAATCACCGAAGGAATTCAACAATCAGAAAATAAAATGAAGGAAAAAAGGAAAAGAGGTCCAACAAAGATGCGTAAAATGGCTAAAAATCCTGATGAAAAGGTTGCAGTTACATTCACAGAATTTGTTGATCATGTTGGAGCTGGTTCTATAACACTATCATCATTTCTTGATGCTCTTGATATCTTGTGTACAATTAATTTTGTTGATTTATCTTGTGTTTAAATATTTGTCTCAGGAAATACAGTCAATTGATAGTTGAATGGACCCCACATCAGTTGGTAATAATATAAGGGACGATGCTCTGACATTGATTTTGAGAAAATATAAAATTGGAAGAGTCAGGGTGATGTGTGTGGTTTTTGATCGTTTTTAACCCGTCTTTTGTATTCATATTCATTAGTTTATGATGCATTTAGGTCCAATTATGTTGCATTTGCATGTATTTTATGTTTCAGGTCTTGAAGACGGACTTAGACAAGAAATGAGACCATTTTAGGTAAAAAAAGATACAAAAGGAGAAAAAGTGCAGAAAAGTCAACATTCTGGAGTTGTCAAGTGAAACAAGCCAATATCGGTCACAAGCATCGACAAAGCTTGACCGAGTCTGTCCAAGAGAAGCCAATATTGGTCACAAGCATCAGCTAGGCTTGCCCGATGCTGTCCAGAAAAAGTCAACAGAGTTGACCAAAACGAATTTTACCAAGTTTTTCCTTTTTGTATTAATACTCTAAACCTATTTTTTGTAGGATAAGACTCTTTTATGATCTCTAATCTCATCTTTTTCTCTTTTTTCTTAGTTTTGTAAAGACTACTTTCTTAATCTAAATTTATCCTTGATTTCTTCTTCTAACCTTTTCTTATTTCTTGTTTTGATCATGTTTAGGCATATATCCATCATGGGATCTTGTGTTCTAAAGATGATGTGTGAGTGGTCATTTGATTGATGGTTTATGATGTTAAGAGCTTGATTTATCTATCTTTACTTGTTTAATTGTTTAATGCTAGATTGGACTTAGCTACTCCATCTAGATCCTAGGAGAATTATTGCCGAGATGTTTCGATGAATTGCCTGAAATACTTGAGATTGTGTTAAGATTGTTTAGTAGTTGCATAGACTAAACCATTAATGCTTCTTAATTATGTGTTTCGCCAAGAGATTATGTGAATGCATGATTAGGAAATTGGTTATTGCCACGAGAGTAGATTAGCCTAAATTGGATTGTTCTTAGACTAAGGATAAACATTGTATGATTAAACTGAACATCATGTACATGAAATTGATTGCCCAAATTGATTGCTCTGGTCCATATGATTAGTTTTATATCGTTTTAAGTCTTGTTTGGTTTCATTGATAATTTGCACTGCAATTGACTATTCATTTACTTTGTGTTTTCCTTTCGTTTATGCATGTTAGGATGTTAGTGATAAACACCATTTCCTATTAGCTTAGACGAAACAAATTCTCTTGAATTCTAGTGTATTAATTCATCCTAAATTGGTTCGACGATCTCCCACATATACTAAATTTGATTGATTTAGAGAGCAAAAACCTCTTTATCAATATGGCGATGTTGCCAATATAGGATTTCGATTATCCATTAGAACTTTACATTTGTTTAGGACTCAGCCTTTTTCTTTTACTTTTACTAATCTCTCTAGTTCCTTTGATTTTATCTTTTCAGGTGTAACATGTTCTTCTTCGGGATGAAGTCACAAAACAATGCAGCGGGTGTGGGCCATATACCACACCCACTTGCCCAGAATATAAGAGCCCATTATAAGTCCAATGTTCATGACCATCGAGCTGGGATCAGAGCGCTTCCCATCCACACAAATGACTTTCAAATCAATACAGGATTGATCAACATGGTGGAGGCCAATAAGTTTCATGGGTTACCTGAGGAAGACCCGCTCGATCACCATAATCAATTTGATACGCTTTGCAACACAGTAAATCGGGGTTAGCGAGGATGCTTTTAAACTCATATTGTTTCCGTTCTCACTTGGAGACAAAGCCCACATTTGGAAGAAGATACTTCCATGTGATTCCACCAGCACTTGGGATGCTTGCGAGACAGCGTTTTTATCAACGTTTTTCTCCTCCGCCCGAACTACTCGTTTTAGATTGGAAATTTCAAGTTTTGCTCAAACAGGAACTGAATCTTTCAGTGAAGCATGTGAACGCTTCAAGGAGTACACTCTTCAATGCCCACACCACGTATTTTCTCAATAGAGTCTTCTTACCACTCTATACCGAGGACTCCAACTAAAGTACCATGTGAAGTTAGATGCAACAAGCAATGGGAATTGTTTCAAACAAACCGCACAAAACGGGACGCTTCTCACTGAGAGCCTCTCATAGAGAGGAACAAGTTAGATCTGCTCGGGATGATGGTTTGGGAAGAGTTAACCAGTAAAGAGCGAGCTCACGTCTCTTCATGAGAAGATTGATAGGTTACTCAGCTCCAACAATGGCACGGTCCATGTTGTAAGAGACATTAGTGAGGGGATTCAAAAGAAAGTGCATCTAGAGAAATATCAGTATGAGGGCCAACAAGGTTATCAACATGGGATGAAAAACCATCAACAACATGGCAACCTCCCTTACCCCAACACCATGCCTTTCACCCAAGGAGGTTTGAACCCGAGACATGCTCCATCTTCAGGTATTAATGCTGATAAAACAAATCAAATGTTGAGCCAACTTTCAGAACTTCCAAACAAGAATTGAATGGCATTCACTGAGTTCAAAAATGTGGTTCATGCCAAAATTGATAATGTCTACACCGTTCTCGATGCCAAGTTTGAAAGCCTTGACTCCGACTTGAAATATGTGAACAATCGAGTGACTCAATTGGGTTCAAACTTACAGGATGTGACATACCAAGTGGCTCAAGTTGTCCCTCACTTGAAGTTTGTGGACCTAGAAGTAGCTCGACTCACCTCCAGTTTCAAGCAATCAATGGGTAAATCAATGGAAAAACGGAATGCTTCCAAACAGAGTATGTCAATGCTATTATGACAAGTATTCTCATCGAGGAGAATGAGAATCTAACTGAGGGGTGGGCTTTCCGATTGTTAAGGAGAAGGAAAATTACCCATGTGTGGAGAAGGATGCTACTCTCAAAGTTCCAATGTGGTTGTTTGAACCACCTCCCTATGAACCAAAACTGCCATTTCCAGTCGCCAAAAGGAGTCACTCGTGGCAAAGCTTCGAATTCAGGTTGAGGAGAAGATGAAAAATGTTAGAAAGAAATGCCTCAAATAAAAGCCTTCATGCAAAACCTCAACTCCAACCAATCATTGAAGGACGCGATCAAGAGCAAGCTTAAAGTCAGGATTTAGACAAGCACTCAGAAGAATGCAACATTGTCACTCAAACAAACAAAGATCTTGACAAACTTCAAGACCCATGAAGTTTCACTCTCCCTTGTACTTTATGATCCATTCATTTTAATAATTGTTTATGTGATTTAGGTACATGTTTTTCATCATGCCACTAAAGATTGCTACGAAACTCAGTTTGGTTTCCTTTGAACCTTGCATGATTTCTTTAGGGCTTGCTGACGGAAGAGATGAGGCAAGAAAGGGAAAATTTTCGGCCAAGAGATTCAACATCGGTCACCAACATCGACCTGCTTTGACGGATGTTAAGCAAAGATCTGGTTTTGCATGAGGATCGATCAAGAGCATAGGTGAACTTTGACTAATCCAATTCTGATTTTGCCGATATCGGTAAGCAGTATTGGTTAAGGCTAACCGATATGAATTTTAATCATTTCCCCCCCGATTATTCCCCTGGTTTTCTTACCACTTGAGGGTTTTCACATTTCCATATGCTCCTTCTTCCCTCTCCATTGATTTCTCACCTTTTTTCATTCTTCTTCTCATCAAAACTCAAGTCTTTATTTTAACTAACACACTTAACTAATTTTGCTAAATTTTGTGGCTAAATTTTCGGATTTTTATTGCTTGCTAGCTTTTGTCCCCATTTATCCTTCCTATACATCAAAGGTATGAACCTCCATTTTCGTGGGTGCTATTCACTCTTACCTTGAGTTTGATTTGCAAACAATTTAGGTTGTGGTTAGCACTCATTGAGCTTAAAGAACTTTCGGAATGTTGATAATCATTGTCTTACTTGTTTTCTAGAGCCAAACTTGCTTGACTTTGAAATATCCATTGTTGGCATTGTTGATAATTTTGGAGATTTTGCTTTAAGTATAATGCTAGCATTGCTTTGTGATGTTTTGTTGCTTTTGAGTATGATACTATACTGATTTTATGCATTGAACCTCACTTGATTTTCCGAATCTTGTAGAATCTACCATAGGTGCAAAATTGCTGATAATTGAGTTTGTAAAGTGAATTGAACACTATTTTGACTGCTGGAAATCGTGCGCATTGTCCTTTATAGATATGCTCGTTTAGTCTCTCCATGCTTGAATCAACTTTGGCATGAGATCTTGCTTTTCACGTTTAATAAATCTTTGAGTTTTAATTATTTATTTTGTAGATCATCTTTATGTCAAACTCAAGGGTACCAGCCAAAGATAAAAGGAAAGGGAGTCATCCGGTGGAGAATTCGATCCACGACTCACTATTGTTGAGGTCCCTTCTTCACACCTTTGTACATATGCAATTTTATCTTTTATTTTTTGTTTCTTCGTCTTGCTTGGACTTACTGATGTGTGTGCATTTTAATCGTTTTATCATTCGGTTTTAATTCGTTTTGCATTAGTTTAAGGGTCATTTTAGAGTCCTATAGGTTGCATATTGCATATCATTGACCATTTCAGGTGAGAGACTGACAAGATTGAAGAACTGAGCAAAAGGAGCAGAAAAACAGGAAAATTGGCTAAGTCCCGAAGCACTACACCGGGCACCTACACCGGCCAACACCCCGGTGTAAGCCGCCGAACCGGACCAGGAGCAAGACATCGGCCACCTACATCGGCCAAGTGACCGGTGTGATCATCTGAGTCAGACCAGGAGCATCACAACGGGCACCTAGCACTTAATCCGGAACCAGATTTGACCAAGTCATTATTTCC
>OVAU01004294.1:0-10234 GCA_900406315.1 Biscutella laevigata subsp. laevigata | reverse complement strand
TTATTATAACATTAAGTACTTTTTTAGTGTTTCCTTAACTATTTTAGATTATTTGCGGTAAACTATTTTATTTGACCCTTTTTTTTTTCTTTCACCTAAAATTTTATTGACTGCAAAAGTGATACAGAAGAAAGGAAGAACAACAACCACATAAGAAAACAATGATCGACAGACTAAAGATTTAAACGATACATTGTTAAAACCAGAATCATAATTCTGAAATTTTCCACTATCATTCAAAGGATTCCCACACAACGCATCGGAAAAAAAATCCATAGACTAAATTTTATTTGACCCTTTACATTTACTTTTTTAGTATAATAAACCCAGTCAAAAGTATCCTTAAATCCCAACCATACGACACAGTCTTAGTGTTTAACGTTGATATTAATATTTAGTCAATAACTCATATGTAATTTTATTACATTAGATATAACACATAAAATTCAACGTTACATTATAATAGATGATGATTTATAAGTACACACTAGAGTTGAGTCCGCGCTCAGCACAGTATTTTTATTTTGAAATTAACATTAATTGTTAATACTTTTGTGTGAACTTAACTGTCAATACTTTAAATTATAAAAATACAATAAATTTTTATTTTGAAATTAACATTAATCGTTAATATTTTTTTGTGTAAATTTAACCGTTAACACTTTAATTTATAAAATATGATAAGTATATTGTATATGGGTTATATATAGTTTATTAATTTTGAAATTTATATGTGCACATTATGTTAACATTTAATTAGTTAAATATTGGTAGGATTGTTATTAGTCTTAAAATATTGTTCGGAATGATTTTAATTTTAATATTTTTTGTTATGAATAGTGAAGTTTAAAATGCAATTAATTTTAGATTTTCAAGTATTATTTGATTTAATATAGCTAAATTCAATTATGTGTTTATCATAATTCATTTGGACACTAAAAAATATTTAAATACAAATTTTGTTCTTTAAATAATTATTAAGAATTAAGAAGAAAAAGTTATAATTCCCGTGTTTAAAGAAATTTAATATGTATTCACGTATTTTTGGGTAATTAGAAGAAGGAACCCTCGTTACTTTATTATTTTATTAATGCAAATTTTTCTCCTAAAAAATAGTAGCAGTANTAAGAATTAAGAAGAAAAAGTTATAATTCCCGTGTTTAAAGAAATTTAATATGTATTCACGTATTTTTGGGTAATTAGAAGAAGGAACCCTCGTTACTTTATTATTTTATTAATGCAAATTTTTCTCCTAAAAAATAGGAGCAGTATCACGAAAAAAAATAAAAGGTAATCTTTGTTGTGAATATATATATTTGAAGAATTCTATTGTAATAATGAAATTAAATGGTTTGAGGTATATTAAAATTAATTTGCTTAGTCATTAATGAAATAGTTCATTATGACTTTTTAAGTAGATAAACCCTATTTTAATATAATAGATCATTGATGCTTGTATAGACAATTGTATAAAATTTATTCTTAGCAAAAATATTTAATTTTAGAGAAACCATTATAAATTTTTTGAGAAACCTTTGTAATTATTATAGTCTATGAAAATTTTCTAATACTTCTTGCCTTCTCATTTTGNTAGTCATTAATGAAATAGTTCATTATGACTTTTTAAGTAGATAAACCCTATTTTAATATAATAGATCATTGATGCTTGTATAGACAATTGTATAAAATTTATTCTTAGCAAAAATATTTAATTTTTGAGAAACCATTATAAATTTTTTGAGAAACCTTTGTAATTATTATAGTCTATGAAAAATTTCTAATACTTCTTGCTTTCTCATTTTAAAACAGATGTAGCCGAAATAATACATGAGATCAGGTCAACAATATTTATAGTGGCTTAAGCACTCTCAATATATAGAGAGATCAAAAGGTAATAATGAATCATTACGAATAACAATAAAAAGTTCCCAAGAGGATTCAAACCCAAAATTCTCATGGGACTCACGAGAACACTTTTACTCAGACACCAGATTTCTTGTTTCTGATGATCTCCTTGAGCTCTGCAAATTTCTTCTTACATTGGTTCATCGTTTTACCAGGAACAGCTGCAGCTACTCTCTCCCATCTTTGGCTTGTCTCTTTTGGGAATGTCTTCAAAGCTTGCACCAAAGCTCTTTCTTGTACACTCGACCAAGCATCTGTGTCTGAACTTCCATTGTTTTCTGAGCTTTGCCCCACAGCAGTCTCTTTAGATGGTGTTGGTTTTGTTGTGGTTGTTGTAGGTACAGATTCTCCGAGTTCTTCTCTTGTCGAGAGAGGAGATGAGATTGAAACTGTTGGTTTCCTCTTCTCGAGGAAAGAATCGAATGCTTTGGTGGAATCTGGTTTTTGGAGAAGAACTGTTTTAGTTGCTTTTAGAATCTCCTCTACGGATCTTCCTGTACCAATGTACTCTGAAATAACTTCCCATCTTCGAGATGTTCCTTTTGGATATTTTATCATTCCTTTTCTCAGCATATCAATCTCTTCTTTGCTCCAGGGTTGTTTCTTCTGAGTGCTATCTAACAGAGAAACTCGGCTTGTTGACTCTGCGTCAACATTAGTCTTCTTACTTTCTTTTCCTTTAGACTCGGGTTCGTGGGTTTTGCTACTGTTGCATCCATCTCTGATCACATTTGCTAGTTCTAGTCCTTCTTTGTTTCCCATATTATCACATAGCTTTTGTAACTGCTCGATGTTGAGTGACATGCATAGATTCTCTATATCTTCCTCAGAGATGTCAAGCAGACGTTGAGACACAATAGGAGCTGAGAGAGTTCTAAGACGATTCCGTTCTTTGCGTAAGAGCTTCTTCTCTTTTTCTTTAGTTTTCTTTTGTTGTTGTGCAGATTCTGCTGCTCGCTTTTCTTCTTCTTCTTTTTGCCTTCTCTCTTCTTCAGCTGCAATAGCAGCTTCCTCTGCCTGCTTATTCTTAGCCTGAAGCTTTGCTTCTTTTATCTGTTGCTTCTTAGCCTTTTCTTCTTCTTTTCTTTTCACAATCCTTGGGTCTTTTCTATATGCATTGTCAACAAGAGTACGGATTCGAGCATGTTCCTCCTTTCTAGCCTTCACAGTTTTTTTCGCATTCTCTTTCTCCATCCACCTTCGTTCTTCACGGGAATCGGCTTGCTCAAGATCATGCTCCTCTTCATCAGGAAACTCCCTCCAACTCTTGAAAGCGTACCAAAAGTTGTAGAACTTATCAACATCTTTAAGCGGTGTGTTTTCATCTCCCAAATCTGGAATACGCTGATTCACTGACCACCTAGCATTTCTCTTAAATGCTGGACCAAACACCTTGAAAAAGTCTTGTGGCAAGCAATCTGTTGGGACCTCGTCATCAAACTCATCAGTTGAGTCAAAAATTCGTCTCCTTGTTGGGTCCATCAGTACTTCATATGCTTCTTGAATCGCTTTGAAGCGAGATTCTATCTCATCTTTTTTTGCCTCCTTGCCTTCTTCTGTCTCCTCTGCCAGAAGGAGAGTAGCAAGTTTATCAGGATGGTGCTTCAATGCAGCTTCACGATAGCTTTTCCTAATCTGATCTTCTGTAGCAAGATATCTTAAGTTGCTCAAACCCAACAACGCATAGTGATCTTGTTGCTGGGTACCAGACTTCTTCTTTCCTTTGTTGGCATACGAGTTGAATGAAGGAACATATTCCTTCTCTTTATCATCCGCGACTTTCTTATCACTATCTTCACTCTCTGTGGGTTCGTCTGCATAACCATGCAGTTTAAGAGCAGCAAAATGGAAGGAAAGACCAGCAGGTTCAAGGTTTAAAGCCTTCACAGGAAGACAATTGGAAAAAGCATAGAAAGGTTCTCCATCCACAAGCTCCTCAGAGTACGAAATTAGCTTAATGGCAGAGCCACTTCTCCTGCTCTTCATCATGAAAAATGTACAAGAGCTGCCAAACCTTAATCCAAGTGGGTACCCACGCTGACTTCTGTCCCAAAGATTACAGAAATATGCGAATTTGGGTCAGCAACTTAAATGGGCGGATATTCATCTGCATATGTTAACCAACCAGCATTATAAGGCAAAGCTAACCGTATCTATTAGCAAAATCTACGACTTGAAAAGAGACTTACAAGCCAAGCCTATGATCAAATTCTCAAAAGAATAAAAGTCATCTGGTCGAGTAATAAAAGACAATGCAAGACAATCTACAACGATATGCATTGGAGAAGATTTCTCTGAAACATTTAAAACAGACTATAACTAGTATCCCTCCAAAAATTCCTGCTTGATTTGAAAATTTGGTATTAGAAATGTCCAAGAAACAATAACAGAATCTGAGAGCGACTCCATGCCATTCTAAACTATCTGAGATTCAATATTGATCTAACTTCAAATTCCCAAAAAAAAAGACGAAATCAAAAGCAACATAAATAACATAAGCTATTTGATAACTAGAGGAAGATCATACAGACAGGATGTAAGTTACGATCGAGCGGTAAAAACATTAAAACAAGCTCTGGAAGCTGTTCTTAATACTTACATCAGTTATTGCTCAATACTAAAAAAACATAGATTTTGGACTATCATTTTACCCTCCCCTGATACAATCTGAAGATAATCTATTTGATCTTAAGAATTTCACGAATCCTTTTACTACAACAACTCGTAAAACAGTAGAGATGGAACCAGTTTCCTTACAAGAAACTGAGCTCGTAGACACCCCGATCCGTCGGTCGGAAATTGCTCCGGCGATTTCTTGTCGCGCGAGCTTCCTCCAACCTAGGAGAGTAGAGAGAGAGAGATGAAGAAGTTCAATCTGGTTCACGAGGAAATAGCGGCGGCAACGAAATGCAGATGAAGAAAGTACTTGAGAAGAAATGGTCTCATATTTGGTTATACGGGTCAGCCCATTCGCCCGATTCATAAATGGGCCTTCGGTTGGGCTAGGCTCATATATTTNCGAAATGCAGATGAAGAAAGTACTTGAGAAGAAATGGTCTCAGTCTCTCAGATTTTTAACCTCTTTGGTTATACGGGTCAGCCCATTCGCCCGATTCATAAATGGGCCTTCGGTTGGGCTAGGCTCATATATTTGGGCCTCAGTTCTAAAACAGGATAGAAGTATGCGTGTAGCCAAACAAGTCATATTCGGCAAAGAACCAATGACCGGCGCTGGAACCCGAAGCCTTGCACGGAACTCCGCCGTCGCTGCATTGGCTTCGACGCAATGGAACGCACGACTGAGAGAGCTAGCTTATCAATCCTTGTTCGCTGATACGTTTTCTCTCTACAAGTCAATGCTCCGTTCAGGTTCCACCCCAGACGCGTTCTCTTTCCCATTCACTCTCAAGTCATGTGCCGCTCTTTCCCTCCCCGTATCCGGTCAACAGCTTCATTGCCACGTCATAAGAGTAGGCTGCGAGGCTGAGCCATTTGTGTTGACGTCTCTGATCTCAATGTACTGTAAATGCGGGTTGGTAGAGGATGCACGCAAGGTGTTCAACGAAAATCCTCAGTCAAGTCAGCTTGGTGTTTGCTACAACGCTTTGATATCAGGGTACACAGCAAACTCGAAAGTATCTGATGCTGCATATATGTTTCGTAGAATGAAGGAAGCTGGTGTGTCTTCGGATTCAGTTACAATGCTCGGGCTTGTCCCGGTTTGCACAGTTCCCGACCACCTCTGGCTTGGAACTTCTCTTCATGGTCATTGCATTAAAGAAGGAATAGATTCTGAATTAGCAGTTTTGAATAGTTTCATCACAATGTACATGAAATGCGGGTCGGTAGAATCGGGTAAGAGGTTGTTTGATGAAATGCCTGTGAAGGGTTTGATTACATGGAATGCTATGATTTCTGGATATTCACAGAACGGACTAGCTCACCCTGTTTTGAAACTTTACGACAAGATGAAGTCATCGGGTGTTCGTCCTGATCCCGTTACATTGGTTAGCGTTCTGTCGTCTTGTGCTCATCTTGGAGCTCAAAAGATTGGTCAGGAAGTAGAGAAGCTAGTAGAAGCCAATAATATTGTATCAAATGTATTTGTTAGCAATGCATTGATCAGTATGTATGCTAGATGTGGTAATATGGCAAAGGCACGTGCTATCTTCGACAGCATACCTGTAAAAAGTTTGGTGTCTTGGACTGCCATGATAGGTTGCTATGGGATGCATGGAATGGGAGAGACTGGACTCAAGCTATTCGATGATATGATAAAAAGCGGCATGAGACCTGATCGGACAGTGTTTGTGATGGTTTTATCTGCGTGCAGCCATTCAGGGCTAACAGATAAAGGTTTAGAGTTGTTTGATGCGATGAAGAGAGATTATAAGCTGGATCCAGGTCCTGAACACTACTCATGTGTAGTTGATCTACTCGGTAGAGCTGGTCGACTAGATGAAGCCATGGAGTTGATAGAATCAATGACTGTTAAACCAGATGGTGCTGTTTGGGGTGCTCTATTAGGTGCATGTAGAATCCATAAGAACGTGGATATGGCAGAGTTAGCTTTCGCGAAGGTAATAGAGTTCGAACCCATGAACATTGGCTACTATGTATTGATGTCAAATATATATTCAGACTCGAAGAATCAGGAGGGAATTTGGAGAATCCGGGTGATGATGAGAGAGAGAGGATTCAAGAAAGAGCCTGGGTATAGTTATGTGGAACACAAGGGAAAAGTTCACCTGTTTTTGGCTGGTGATAAAAGTCATGAGCAAACAGAGGAAGTCTATAGGAAACTTGTTGAGTTAGAGACTTCTGTGATGGAGATTTCGGAAAACATAGACTGCAATAGAGAAGAAGAGGTTTCAAGCAGTGAACATGAGCATAGCGAGAGATTAGCAGTAGCATTTGGGATTCTCAATACTAGTCCAGGAACAGAGATTCTTGTGATAAAGAACCTGAGGGTTTGTGAAGATTGTCATATGTTCATCAAGCTGGTTAGTAAGATTATAGACCGCCGTTTTGTTGTAAGAGACGCATCTCGGTTTCACTATTTCAAAGACGGGTACTGCTCGTGTAAGGATTACTGGTGATCTTCCAAGCATCTCACAATGGCCTTACTANTTGTAAGAGACGCATCTCGGTTTCACTATTTCAAAGACGGGTTCTGCTCGTGTAAGGATTACTGGTGATCTTCCAAGCATCTCACAATGGCCTTACTAATATAAGCTTTGAATTTCAAAACAAAATGCTTACAGAAATCTGAAGGTTGAAGTGTGCACGTAACTACAAAAGTTTGGATTCAGAAATAAGTTCATCTTCTACAAAGGGGATGGTTTTGCGAACAATCACCTTCATAGGAGCTCCTGCGAGAAGGGAAAACGATGTGATGAAGAAACCACTAAATAAATGGATTATTCAGTGTCATGAGTTATGTGAACTGAAACTGCACCTCCACTAGCTTGACCATCTTCTACACAGATTGCAGCATAATGAGAATCAGCCAACTCTAAAAGGGAAAACTTCCAGTTACTGTCGCATTTCTTTGTCTTTTCCAGTAAATTTACAGTCGTTTCATTTGTCTGGAGAAAATAATCAAAATCTTAGAATTCTATCGTTATACATTGTGATGCAAAAAATATTATAACATCAATGACAAAGACAAAGCAAAGGAATTTTTCTGAAAGTGTGCAACACAACAACTAATTGCATTCAGTACACACAAACCTCGCAAAGAGTGTAGCCTCCTTTTGTTCCAGGCTTAGATTGGATTGTGAAGGTATTAAAAGGTGCAGCAGAGAAGCCTTTTCCTAAAGCTTTAACATATGCTTCCTGTACATAGAATCATCACACCATTTTTTAACTTTTGATAAGTAACAATTTTCAAGCTTTAAGTATATATGTTGGTAGTAGAAAATACCTTGAGAGTCCATAGCTTCATAAATTCCTTTCGTTGAGTTTTGGGGTCTGGTATAGTAGATAAAAACTTTACTTCATCAGCAGAGAAAAATCTTTCTGCAAATGCTAAGACATCATGTTTAATCTCCCTTTCCTTGTCTTCAACATCTATACCAACCTAAAGTCGCCATAAACAGCAACTGTTCAAATTTAAGAACAAGAAACCATTGACACTGCTAGTTTCGGAAACAACAGTTTGTATTTGCGTAGATAGAAGACCTACCAGAACATGTACAGTCACTCCACAGGCAATTAATGAATCTGTGTGGGAGATATTGAAATGCAATGGTTGGTAATTACAGTGTTTACAATTCGGCCAATCTATCTGTAAGGAATATAAACAAGGACGAGTGAATGTTTCGCCGCCAAGAATATGACTCTAGTCTACTCCCAAATAATTGTCTCACCTCAGGCTTCCCATACATGTTCTTCTTGAACATCAAGGACCGAGGGTCGACTGCATTATTTGTCTGATCTAGTAATAAACCATTACATTAATCACCAAATTCAGGTAACATGGTATTACTGAATAAAATCTTTGGAAGATAAGTCTTCCAAGTTTTCTATCTGGTTAAGTTTTACTGTTAACTACAACCTGAAAGACTACCAAACATCATCATATAGAAAGGCAGGATTTATATGGCTAAGATGATCAAAATCATCCAGAAACAAAAACTAATGTGAAACACCAATAGCTAAGGATTGAGATTAACATACATCTGGCAATGGTGGTCCGAACCAAAGTGCGGGCAAGTAAAGCATTCTTCTGAAGCTTATCACCTCTCATCTGAAGAACTTTATCTTTCTCGGATGGTGACAGAAGTTGAGAGTAGTGTTTTAAAAGAGATGTACTTTTCACTTCATCTGGTAAAATATACCATAGATGAGTCTCCCTGACATGAAATAGATAACACAAATTAAGGCGCAAAAAATGCAGAAATATAAAGTAACAAAGAGAGTGTTGACGATCCATAAGAAGTCGAATAAACAAGAATTTGACATATAGAATGAAATGAAAACAAAAGGACTGAGGAACTTACATCCGAGATGGGAGCTGCAGAGGAACCAGTGTAGGCAAGTTGATCGAGAAACTTCGGTGCATTTGCGACATGATACTGATTCTCATCAATTCCAAAAGCATGAGTAAGGATTATTATGGAGGAATCCCAAAATATTCTCCATATGAAAGGAGTATCCACCTGTAAAGAAATTCAAATCGATCTAGATATCAAGAAGTAATCAACTGAATTTGAGATCAACTAATCAGATAAGATACCCAAATGGACAAGCCGAAAGATATACGGCGGTTACTTATACGGCTGGTGACGGCGAGTTCTCCCGCCGGTTACATAGACGGTGGTGGAGGTGAGATACCTAAATCAACGGGAATACTAGGAAGAAGATGATATAATCTCAGTTTCAGGTAAAGACGCGATAATTAATAGAACCGTACCGAACCAAATCGAATTCAATTTTAACCGAACGGTTTCGCTTATCCTTATGCCATCACCAATGGCAAAAAAAAATCAAGTATCTTAAAGAATTTTATTAAACTCTTAAAACGCTCCACCTTCTCTCTTCACTACAGCTCGCCGGAGACCTTCGTTTGTTTTCTCCTTCTCCTCCGCCGGCGGCCTCCACGGCGTCGGTGTGAGGAGGCTTCTCTTCTCTATTTTTCTTCTTTGTCTAGCTTAGTAGTCTTGTTTTCTTCTCGCTGCCGAATCTCTCTTTTTCCGGTGAGCTCCGCCGGTGCATGTTGTCGGATTGCTCCACTTTTGGTTCAGATCGGTGGTTTAAGGCGGTGTTTGACTAGATCTAGGGTTTAAACAACAAATCTCTTCTTCTATGGGAGATTGATTTTGATTTTCATGGTGGTTTCGGTTTGTGTTTTTCCTCTTCGGTTCGTCCCTTCTCTGCCGGAGTTTCTCGCGGCGCTACTCTGGCTGGCCTCGGTTTTCTCCGGCCGGAGCTTGTATTCCGGCGACGGTGGCCTTGGTGGGGTCCATCTCCTTCCTCTTCACCGATGTCTTCATGGATGCTTCTCGGAGATCTTCCAAGCGGCTCTCTTCTAAGCATCTCTCGGCTTGCATGTCTTCTAATGCTCTCCGATGTTATCCGTGAGTACTCTCTATTTATGCTCATCATACCTATGATTCTGAGATGCACTTTCCCGAAGAGAATACGATGGATTTATCAATTGGATGGCTTATTGGATTAGTCTTGCTCCGATTTGGTTAGTTAGATTTCTGTGTTGGTTATTGGTAACAATTTTCGGACTTCTATAGCGTTTCGCTTGTCGATTGCTATAGATTTAGCTTCATCTCGGTTCGGGTTCATCAAAGGGTTCTTTCTAGCCATGGAAACT
>OVAU01004290.1:0-10237 GCA_900406315.1 Biscutella laevigata subsp. laevigata | reverse complement strand
CAGATATTTAGCTGTTCTTAGGTAAAACCTGGGTGACATCAGTATCCTACAAACTGAACTCGAGCTGACATATCTTTTGTTGTTAATCTTTTGACAAGATTTAGTTTATCTCCTGCGCGAAGACATTGGAATGGAATCAAACATGTCTTACGCTACCTTCAAGGAACAACTGATCTATGTTTACTTTATCATAACAATTCTAAAGGTGAAATGGTTGATTATGTAGATGCAAGTTATTTATCTAATCCACACAACGCCGATCACAAACAGGGTATGTATTTATGATCGCAGGCACCGCTATATCTTGGTGTTCCCAGAAACAGACGCTTGTGGCCACTTCCACAAATCATGTAGAAATCATCGCACACCATGAAGAGAGTAGAGAATGTGTATGTATAAGATCAATAAGAAAACACATCCGATCAAACAATGGAATCCACGTCGATTCAAAACCAACAATCATATTTGAAGATAATGTTGCATGTGTTGCTCAGACGAAGGAAGGATATATTAAAAGTTACAGAACCAAACATATCTCTCTGAAGTTCTTTTCATATACCCAAGAACTAGAGAAGAACAAATAGATCGAAGTAAGATACGTTCGATCAAGCGACAATGCTGTATACCTTTTCATAAAGAAACTAAACACTTCAACGTTCAAGAAGCATGTCCATAACATTCGAATGCGTAATAAAGATCTATGACATATAGTCTTGTTCGTTAGAGGGGAAGCTTGCGCAGTTGCATTTTTTTTACCTACTACAATTTTTTCCCACTGGGTTTTCCTAGTAAAATTTTTAACGAAGGAACATACGTTACAATGTAAGATATAACAAGTGACAACGATATCCAAGGGAGAGTGATACGAAATCTTAAAAAGGAGGAATGGATATTCAAAGAAGAGAGGAACCAACATTTTACATTTGACTAGTTTTAAATATTAAAGTGGAGTCTATTATTATTAAATAAAATTACTAGAGTAATATAAATCTTTCAAAACTTACTAGAGTGTTTTCAAAATCCTAGTAATTACAAAAAAACACCCTTGATTATTTTTAATTAACAAACCCAAGTCACTCATCCGAATCAGCTTCCAAAATAGTTTCACATGTTTAACAAAGGGATCATCTTAATCACTCTAGTATTTTTGTAAGAGTTAAAAAAGACTGTTCAATGACCCTAGTTTTCGCTCTCGTCGTCTTCTCCGAAATCGTCTCCGAAATCATCTTCGTCGAAATCGTATTTGCCCTCGTCATATTCACCCTCATCATATTCTCCGGTATGTTACGAGTGAGTATGATATATGTTGCGACTGAGTTTGTTTTATTTTAAGACTGAGTTTGATTTCTGTTGCGACTGAATTTGATTCTCTTGCGGCTGAGTTTAATTTATGTTGTGGCTGAGTTTTATTTATATCGTGGATGAGTTATATATTATGATGTGGTTGAGTTAGATTCTACAACAGATGGGTTATATATTATGTTGGGGCTGAGTTTGAGTTATAACATGGTTGGGTTATACATTATGATGTGGTTGAGTTAGATTATATAGTGGATGAGTTATATATTATGTTGTGGTTGAGTTTGATTTATATCCTGGTTGAGTTATATATTATGATGTTATGTTATTTGTATATTCGGTTGGGTTATAATATATTCGGCTGATTTATATTTATGTTATGGCTGAGCTAGTTATCCATTGCAGTTTGGTTAGTTGTATATCGGCTGATTTATATTTGTCTTATTATGATCAGTTGGATGTCTTTGAATATCAAGCACGAGATTACCCTCAAAGACATTACGTTGAAGGGGCTTCAAATCTTGAAAATAAAGTGATTAATCACAATTTCCATATCGTTAGAGAAGCACTAGGTATTGATGAGTGGCTAGACCTGAAGTAGTTTCCTGTTGGAATCATTGCTAAGCTAGCTGATAGCAATATTGTGTGGTATAGTAAAAATGTACATTATCTACTTTGTAGAAAACTTCACGTATATAAGAAGGAGATTTGGAGTATCGTTTATAATCAACCTATCAGGTTTGGATTAAATGAATTTGGTGAGAGAACTAAGTTAAACACAAACCCACTGCATATGGAAAGTTTTGAACTTGAGCAATACAAAGCTTGGAGGATTTGAATATGCTGCATAGGATGGGACCCAAATTAAATGAATTGAGGTCCGCATTAGCGATATGTCATTCATGGAGTTATGAAAAGCACAAATGGTTGGGGCTGTTACTTATGCAAAACATGGGTCTTTATGCTCTGCATCATAATTCTAGGATACCCTTTGAAAGTGCAAAAAGAGTATTCATAAGTTATGATGACATATCCATAAGGTCGTTCTGCATTTGAGGTTCTTGTTGATTCCATTAAGTTGTTGAGTCCACAAGGTAAATCATACACCATCAGTGGTTTGAAGGACGTGTTATTTGTTTGCCTGTATGAATCTGTCACTTGCTTCGTTGAGCGTTATGAGAGAGTGATAAGTGACAACAAGATTCCGCTTTTTCGATGGGGTGGAAACCGTACACGTGCAAGTCTTAATTTTGTCATCTCTGATGAGATTAGAGTTCATGGCCATGTAATGTTTCAGACTGAGTTTTAATTTATTTGGTGGCTGAGTTATTAGTTATTGATATCTAGATTTTTAATTATTGGTTGAGTTATAAGGTTTTGATAACGGTTGAGTTGTCTAGTTTTTGATTTTCTTGGTGGCTGAGTTATGAGTTAGATAGTTTTTATTTACGTGATGGTTGAGTTTGTTTATTTTGAAGGCTGATTTATGAAATATTTTGTGTAGGTGCATGTGAGGAATATGGTCATGAAGGAGTCTTTACAAGAGTTGTTTCCTCAGTGTCTGATAAGAGAATCTTTACCCCGGGTACTCTTATAGATTAGAATATCAGAGTAAAGATGACTCAGGGTGATGCTAAGAATGTGAGTGTGAATGTCGAACCAACCTGGGAGTATCCTAGAACAATAAACCTCCTAGAGCATCTAAAAAGTCTAAGCGATAAGAGCTTTCCTGTCACTAAAGCAATCCTAGATAAAAACTGTAAATTCAGAATATTAAATCGAAGCAGTAAAGGCAAGTAAATAACAATTAACAATTCAGATAAGGAAAACTAAGCAAGTGACCAGACAGTTGATTTCAGGAGATATGACTTAAGTCTGGGTGTTAATTTCACTCGGTTAGCTTATCTTAGGTATATAGATTGCTAATTTAGGCAAGTCCACTCTCGTGGTAAGAACCTCTATCCTAACTACCACAAAAACTCAATCTCTTGGAATTGCAAGCATGAAAGGAAGCATTAAAGATTTATCTCATAAAATCCTTCTAAAACCCTAAAACAATCTCTTGAATAGGCATTCTAGAACAACAATAAAACTTAATCTAGAAATTTACTAGCACCTCTCGGGCTTAGTAACTTCTTAAGATCTAGAACAAGATGGTCAAACTCATTCTAGCATTAAGATCATCTTATTGAAGAAGATAATGTTACATTTAAACCCTAAACACCTTAAACCTAAGCCAAATATCCCTAATCTAACATAATCTCCCACTTAGAAGATGACTACTCACAATCCATGAAGAAATCACAAATTCTCATGAGGAAAATGGATTTCATCACAAATCAAAGTGGTAGATTAAGAGAGAAAGGGAGAAAGATGATGAGATTATTAAAAAGAAACAAGATTAAAAAATAAACTTCAATCAAACTCAAATAAAAGATAGATTCATACAATACCAAGTTAAGAACAACTTAGAAATGAAAAGAGTGGCTCTCCTTAGGATTTTCAACTTAAAAGAGTATATATATGAGGGAGAAATGAGGAGAAATCGAGCTGGTCAACCCTAAAAATACAGGGTTGACTTTCTAGTTTCGTCAGGATCGGCCAGGCTTGGTCGATCCTTGTGATCGATCTTGCCAAGGTGAGATCTTTGGAAATCTGGATCGGCCAAGCTTGGTTAAGCATACATGTGCTTGTCCCCTTAACACGGTGAATCAGTAGCGGTTAATCAAAAGCTTAGGTGGTTATGCACACAGGCGCCTGTCCCATACTACCAACAATTATTACTTTTTATTCTTTCATTTTTTTTCTTTTGTTTGGTTTTCTTTTTTCTTTTTTTCTTTTTTATCTTTTCTTTTTGTTTTTGTTTTTCTTTTGGGTTTAAGCTTTTAGGAAAGAAAAGAGGGAACCTTAACACCTAAAATAAACACGTTAAGGAACATACTTAAGGATTTCAGGTTTGATTTAATGTTATAGACAAGGTCCTTATGGAAAGAGTTGATTCAAGCGCCCAAATAGACAATTCAGAAAGACCACCCAACATGATTCAACTTAAAGAGTATTTCCCACTAAACATGCATGATGAGGTCACCGACAAGGCTACAAAAACCCTATGCAAGTGCTCTAGACTCAATCCTAAAAGAATGCAAAATATTTTAGGTTTTTTTGAAAATTTTCGATTTTTTTTGTTTTTCTGAAAAAAAGATAACTATCTACAATGCAAAATGAGACTCAATCATAGAAAACAAAACAGCAAACAAGGATCATCACAAAGGTAGTTCCTCCCCCAAACTTAAACTACACAGTCTCTGTGTAAGTCCAAGAAGGGAAAGAAACCGAAAATAAAAAAAGAAAATCATGCAAAAGTATGTACAGATGTGAGATAAGAGTGGACCTCAATAAACATGACGGGAGGGATCAAAATCTCCATCATAAGTGAAAGTAGGGGACTCAATAAACATGACGCGAAGGTGATGGTATTGACCTGTGTGGTCCTGCGTCTGAACGTCTCCCTCTCCTTTTCGTGCGCCTGCGTGCCAACATCTCCTCATCGGAGTCAACCAAATATTCATCATCAAGATCGAGGAATCATGTATCAATAGCATCTGAACCAGTCCCAAAACAATTGGCTTGTCTCTTGAACATCTTAGTGAGGTTCTCTATGTTGTGAGCCATTCTATCCATTGCTCTACCCAATTTCTTCACCTCTTTCTTCCCCTTCTGCACCTCTCCCACTAACTTCCTGATAACTCGGTCCTAGAAGAGATTCCACCGAGTAAGTCTATGGTTGTCAAGATGGAGGTCATGGACAGGTCCCGGCCTGATCGGGATCAGTGTTGGTGAAGCTAAGTAGCGGCTGCTTCCATAGACCGTGGAAGGGAGCCCACTGTAATAGGCTGGAGGTAAGAGATGGATCAGCTGGATGCTCTTTTCTCTCAGCTCCTGCAACATAAACCTCATAATCTGGACAAAGGGATCGAGAATATACTGGTGACCGGGGGTGAAGACAATGTTCTCCGGGGTATCAAATGTGGTGAGTGTTGTGTTGGGAAGCAGAGTGTGGTGATCATGCCCATTAGCTGAAAACCTGTAGATAAACTTCTCCCTGACCTTGCCACCCAAAAACTATATCCTCCTGAGATACTTGGCATTCATCCTCCTGGGTTGAACACCGTTATCATCCTGTGGCAAGTGAACTCTAGCAAGTTCCAGGATAAGAATCACAAAACTACCAATACTAAGCTCAAACTTATGATATGTTCTCGTCTATCCCCACTTCTGCAAATCAATAAAGGTGAGCAAAGCAGCTTCACCGGACTGATCTTCATGTCTTCCAGTCCCAAAAACAACCCATCGTTGGCATGGAGTGCACAGAGCACGGGGCAGAGTCCATGACTTAGATAAGTAATCTGGTCCTCGCTAATTGCCCCTGCTTCACGCCTCACAGTAAATGAGTGCGTGAGAATCTTGTGCACATACCATGGTGCAGGATGTCGGATAAGTGAACCCTTGACCTTCCCTACTGCAAACTTCTTAGACACAATGGTCTTCCAAACGATGTCGCACTCCTGAGATTGAAGCGGCCTGTACATAACTCCTTCATTAGCAAACTTAAACACCTCTGCAATCTGAGTGAATGTAACCTGGCGGGTAACATCATCCCAACCTGTGAACTCTATAAACCCATCAGCTGAATCATCCACCACGCCATTCTCTGGGAAAGTAACCTCCAGCGAGGCAATAAACGCGCATGTTGGCTCCCAGAACCAGGACGGTGCAACTTCAAGATCGACTCTATGCCCATTCCCAGCAGAATCTGTCTAACATCGCTCTTTATACCCAAAGCATCCAATGTAGCAACATTCGGTAAAACAGTTGGAACGAACTTGCATTCCTTAAGAGCATGATAGAGACCCGTCTTCGTAACATTTCCTGTCCGGTTGACAGGATTTCTGCTTTGGCGCGGAGGTGGAAAGAAACTAGAGGTTTTAGGAGGTGGATGTTCTGCTCGGTTCCTCTTCTTCTTTGGTGGTTCAATAGCAATCCCCTTTCCTTTTTCTTTGGCATGTATCATTGAGCTTGACATAATTGTACCTATATATAAAAAGATAGCTAATACACAAGAATTCATTAATTTCAAATAGCACATGCTAAAGCCAAACTTTGATTTATGAGATTCATAAGCAATTAAGAACACATCATTCAAGAACAAGTCAAACCAATTCCAAAAAGTCAACAAAAATGGTTCAATTCTCTTTCTCATTCATCAATTCTCAACAATTTTCACCTAAGCAAGAATCCAGAAAAATCATCAACACATGATTCTATAAGTCCAAAACAAGTAGAATCAAGCCAATAAGTTTCCAATTTAGCACAACAAGACAAGCAATTCCCATCACAATCTCTCAACCAAATTCTCAAAAAACTTAAGAACCCTAAAATTTTGAAATCCTAAATTCCATGACATATGGTTCTTCCAAGCATGAGAATCATCAAAAATTACGAGAACAAAGACATTAAGCTCTAGGTAAACTAATCACAACCTAAAATGCTTCGAAAAATCAATTTCAAGCTTAGGTGAATAGTACCCACGAAAATGGAGTTTCAAGAATTTATACCTTTGGTGTTCAAAGAGAGAAATGGATATACAAACTTGTGAATGATTGAAAATCCAAGATTTGGCAACAAGAATCAAGAAAACGATCAAGATTTGAAGCTAGAATCAAGAAATGAAAATTGAGTGAAAGAGAGAGTGAAAATCGTGGGAGAAGACGAAGAAAGGAAGGAGAAAGCCAAAAATCAGTTTCACTTTGCAAAACCCGAGCCAAAAACTTAAAACCCTGAAATTTGAACGTAGATCGGCCATAGCTGGTTGATCCAGTTGGCCGATCCTCTCACTCTGTTTGGCTGGATCGGCCATGACTAGTCGATCGGGTTGACCGATCCAGCTGCACTGCTGCACCTTGTCTCCACATCGGCCAGGACTGGTCGATCCACCTGGCCAATCCCGACTCCTTGGCCGAGAAATTCTCCTTTTCTTGATCGTTTCTCACATCTTAAACGTTTGGTACCTGAAAATTGAA
The DNA here is from genome assembly GCA_900406315.1 of Biscutella laevigata subsp. laevigata. Classification (NCBI taxonomy): domain Eukaryota; kingdom Viridiplantae; phylum Streptophyta; class Magnoliopsida; order Brassicales; family Brassicaceae; genus Biscutella; species Biscutella laevigata. The sequence goes on along the minus strand of OVAU01004290.1, from coordinate 2,858 downwards.
CACTTTGACCAACAATAAGTTCACACATCACTCAAACATAAGCTAAGAAATTGAAATTGCATATATTTACAAAGGGATAGACATGAGACTTCCTCCCAAGTGAGCTTGTTTATCGTCACTAAGCTTGACGTTGTAACGGTGAGTTCAATGGTTACAGAAGTTGGACTCGAGCCTCTCTACTCGGTCCGTCTGACTGGCAATAGTAGCCTGTTAGATCCTCTTGCAGAAGGTAGTTGGGAGCATGCACGTTTGGTGCATTTTGTGCAGCCACGTCGTTGCATCCCACAAAGCTCCTAACTTGCCCGATTGTCCCATTTCTCAGCTGTAGTCTTCCAAATAGCGCTGTCAACCGGTTCTACGCTTCGTTGATTGGCGGGAGTTGCTTCTCTTGCTGCTCGTTTCCAACCCTACTCTCAACATCTTCAACAATACCATCTTCTTCTTCTTCTTCTTTGTTCTGAACCATTGGTTCTCCAACACAAACATTCCTTTCCTTTGGCTGCCCCTGACCCCTGAAATAAGTCCCCACGGGGTGATAGTTCTGTTCATAGTTCGTGTTCCTCACGTTCCTCAGAATTAGACCATCGTTGCGAAAGTCAAGAGCCCCTCCCGCATCTCTCAGGAACTGTCTCCCAAGCACTATGACACCATTCTTAATCATAGATGGGTCAAGCACATAGAAGTCAGTGTTGACCCATGATTGCTGCACTTGGATGCCAACGCAAGAGAACATCCCAGTTGGAGAAATATAGGACCATATTTAGCTTTCCAAATATGTCTCAGGGCAAGGTGACTGAACAAGATCGAGATGATCACATGAATGACAGCCCATAACGTTCACGGATGAACTCATATCACACAGAGCGCGCTCTAAACGAACCCCAACTATGCTAATTGGAATGTAGTAGCATCCTGGGTCCAAGCAAGAAGTGACCTCTCTAAATCCACATGGCTTCAAAGTATACTCCCACCAAGGGATATCCTCCTCGTTTCCTCCTGAGCTAGTATGACCAGTGCTAGCTGATGATTCATCTAGATCCTCTTCCTCCTGAAAACCGAGCACATATGCATGTTGTTCCTCTAGGTCACCTTCTGCTGAACAAGTAGACTTATAGACCTGAATTCTCTGGCTTCCCAGATCCAGCTTCACGATCCCGTTCTTTACATCTATGGCTTCAGATGTCACTCAGGTTTTACCTTAGACAATTAATTAATAAGGAAAAAGCGTGCTGGAATTCGTGTCTCTCTGGTGCTTTTATAGTCTTCAGGGTACATGTGGGTTTGGGCTTCAAAATCAAAGATTCTGGGAAATTCGGTTTCGAGGTTCGATCGAACACCATGTAGTTCGATCAAACCATTCTGATCTTCTCACTCGAATCCCGGTTTTCTCGCTTCATATCGAACGACTTCATCTTTAGATACGGTTCGATCGAACTCAGAGAGGTTCGATCGAACTGGATCTCAATTTCTTATGGGCCTCGTTCTTTGCGGATTGGGCCTAATGGATCTTGCTCGGAGTGAAGGTTCGATAAAACCTGGTAGGTGTTCGATCGAACTGTTGCCTAGACGGGGCTGACTTCTTCAGAAATCTTCCAAAAACCTCCCAAAACTCTTATATTCTCGAATTTCCTCTTCAGACCTGTGAAATTCTGAAAGGAGACAAAGAAGCTCCAAAAGCACGTTAATAACTCACAAAGGGGTCTATAATCCCATCAAAAGTTGGGACTTAAACCCCTAAAAACAAGACATATCAACTCCCCCAGACTTGAACTTTTGCTTGTCCTCAAGTAAAGACAGCCAAGGCCCAAGGGTGAAGTCATAGAAACTCTATTCTCTTCAGCCAACCATAGTCTAAAAATAACATGTCGATCACACAAAAACTAAAAGTGTTAGCACATTATCCACACGATGACCTCCCAAGCCTGTATACTCTGAACCTTCACTTGAATAGATTATGCATTCAAATCAGCTGACTCACTACATTCATTAAAGAGAGCGTGAGTTTCTTGTCAAAGAGTTATTCCAATCAGGAAAAGAGGGTTCGACTGTAAGGAGACTGTGTAATGGTGAGGTTGAAGTGTTTAGGGTGCTCAATGAAAAGTTTGTCAAAAGGGTCATATCATTATGCAAAATTATGAGAGAGAGAGAGAGAGAGTAAATAAGGGTCTTGACCGAGCAAACTATCTAGCAGTAGGAATCATCTACGCAAACTTGAATTAAATCGAGCAAATACCATCCAAACATTAATGTCTTCTCAATTTTGTTTCTACCCTTTTTCTTTTCCTCCTCCCTTCTGTTATTTATTTATTTATATTTTTTTTACAAGGAGGGTTCGACAGAACTTAATTTAGTTCGGTCGAACTATGCAATCTCGGCTCAGGGGTTCGATCGAAAAAATTTTCAGTTCGATCGAACACTTCCTTTTCCCGAGTGCAGGGGTTTTCAAACGATTTTTAATCAATAACAGACACATTTCAATATCCAATCTTCGAGTTAAAAATACCCAGCAACGAATCTATAAACCCAACCAATGCTATACTTCCTATTGTCAAGAGGAAAAACACACAAACATTGCAATCAGATCATGATCATTGTCTAGCCACCTAAGATCTCAACTAACAAAATAGCAGAAGGACCAAGTTAACTCGAACCCTCTCCATAGTTTANTAGTTTTTACACATGAATGAACTCCTAATAACATGAAAAAGATAGACATCTGGAGCTAGAAAAGAGGTTTTGGTTCAGGGAGTGTTACCAAACTAAAGGTGAGTTCAGCCACTCGGGATTAGAAAGAGTGGAAAAAGGCAGAACAAATCTTGAGCGTAATCTACTTCTCTTTCCTGATATCAAACTCCAGA
>OVAU01004288.1:0-10240 GCA_900406315.1 Biscutella laevigata subsp. laevigata | reverse complement strand
GATCCATTGGGCCTGATCCACAGAGAACGAAGCCCAAAAAGAACTGAGACCAAGTTCGTCGAACCCCACTGAGTTCGATCGAACCTTATCCAAAGGCAAATACCGTTCAAGATGAAGCGAGGAAACCGAGATTCGAATAAAGCGATCAGAATGGTTCGATCGAACCCCATGGTGTTCGATAGAACTCTGAAACCGACCTTACCCATATTTTCCAGATATGAAGCCCAAGCCCACCTGTACCCTGAAGAGTATAATAAGCACCAGAGAGACACGAGTTTCAGCACGCTTTTTCCTTTATTTTTTCCAGTTTATTGTTTTCTTCTCTTAGGGTTTTTAACATTGATTTGCTAGGGGAGATAGATTTAGAATTGACAACTCTGTATCTGGAACCCCTGTTTTGATTCTATTTGAGTACTGATTTATGCTTTCAACTATGCCCTGTTTGATTGCTATGATTATGTTTGAGTAGATCATTAAATCGGACTTAAGGTTGCACAAAAGGGCCTGCTAGGGTTCCTGTTCAGATTAGGTTTAGAGAAAAGACAAGTTGAACCCTTTAGAAGCTGATTTGTAACCTTGTTTCAATCTGACAAAATGAATCCAAGGTTTATGATGATTCAAGTCTGACAAACACTAATTGAATCACCCAGATTTGCATCTAAAGGATTCTCAGGGATCCTCTCCTAGTTATTGTTTTGAAGCCTGACATGACCTGACAAATCAAGCCTAGGCTAAGGTAGATCCGAGCCTGGCAAGCTCCGAATCGGATCACCCAAACCAGTAATTAGAAGAGTCTGGATTTGATTGATCCAGCCTGACAAACATGATCGATTAGCCCTTGCAAAGCAGACCGAATTAGATTCACTACTGGCTATTGCTCTTGCTGAGCGTTGAGTGACGAAAGCGAGGTGTTCAACGATTAGTCCTGAATCTAATTTGTGTTATGTGGATTCCCAATTCTTTTCTCAACCACATACCTAAATTGTTCCCGCCAAAAACCCTTTTAAAACCTTAGGTCTGATTACTTGCTTATCTGATATTTTCCCACGTTACTTTATTTATTGCTTTTATTACTTCACCATTGCCTGCTAAATCAACCTTTCTTTTTGTCTTATCCAGTGCTCAGTCTAGCCTGTCTCTTTGTGTTAGTCTTTAATCTCTGTGGATTCGATCCCTAAGTACTACAGTTGACCGTATGTGCATTTGCAGATAATTAGCTGTCTAGGAAAAAAACCTGAGTGACATCAGAAACCAATTGCATTCTTCAGTGAGAAACTTGGAGGAGCCACTCTCAATTTTCCAACCTATGACAAGGAGATTTATGCATTGGTTCATGCCTTGAAAATTAGGCAACATTATCTTTGGCCAAAAGAGTTTCTGATCCACACAGATCACAAATCACTCAAACATCTCAATAGCCAACATAAGCTTAACAAAAGGCATGCGAGATGGATAGAGTTCATAGAAACCTTTCCCTATGTCATCTCATACAAACAAGGTAAAGACAATGTTGTAGCTGACGCATTGTCTAGAAGGTACACTCTTCTTTCAAGCTTGAATGCTAGGTTGCTAGGCTTTGAGAACTTAAAATATATATATGCTAATGACCTAGACTTTGGAAAGATATATGATGATTGCTTAACACATGCTCCGGATCATTACTATGTCATGGATGGATACTTGTTCTTTAAAAATAGATTGTGTGTGCCTCGTAGTTCTATTCGAGACTTATTGCTTAGGGAATCCCATGGTGGAGGATTAATAGGACATTTCGGAGTAGGAAAGATTATGCAGGTAGCTAAAGACCATTTTCATTGGCCGCACATGAGAAGGGATGTGGAGAAGCTGTGCTCAAGTTGTCTCAAATGCAAGCAAGCTAAGGCTAAAGACCAACCTTACGGGTTATACACTCCTCTCCCTATTGCGTCTAACCCATGTCATGATATTTCAATGGACTTTGTCTTAGGATTGCCTAGAACTAAGTATGGGCATGATTCTATCTTTGTGGTAGTAGATCAGTTTTCTAAAATGGCACACTTCATCCCTTGTCATAAAATTGATGATGCAACTTACATAGCTCACATGTTCTTTAAAGAAGTTGTCAAATTGTATGGAATGCCTAAGACTATTGTTTCGGATAGAGATACTAAATTCTTGAGTCACTTTTGGAAAACCTTGTGGAGTAAACTAGGAACTAAGCTTGTGTTTTCCACTACTTTTCACCCACAAACTGATGGGCAAACTAAAGTTGTTAATCGAACCATGGCTATGCTTCTTAGAGCTTTGATTAAAAAGAACTTGAAAACTTGGGAAGATTGTTTACCACATGCTGAATTTGCTTACAATCTAGCTAAGCATTCCACAACTAAGTTTTGTCCCTTTTAGTTGGTTTATGGATATATTCCTTTGACTCCTTTGGATTTGATACCTTTACCCTTGAGTGAAAGCATAAGTGTAAGTGGAGTACAAAAGGTCGAACAAGTCAAGAAACTACATGAACAAGCCAAGGTCAACATTGAAGCAAAAACCGAGTATTACACAAGGCATGCCAACAAAGGACAAAAGAAGCAAACATTCAAAGAGGGAGATTGGGTGTTGATTCACTTAAGGAAGGAGAGATTCCTGGAAGAAAGGAATTCTAAGTTAAAACCGCGGATTGATGGTCCTTTTGAGATTACAAAGAAGATCAATGACAACGCATATCAACTTGACCTCCAAGGTAAGTACTCCGTTAGTTCAAGCTTCAACACAGCTGACTTGATTTCTTTTAATGTAGATACTTCAGATTTGAGGAGAAATCCTTTTGAAGAAGGAGGGGATGATACATGTGTGCCTAAGCTAGAGGAGAAGGATGATCAAGAGCTTGAGGTTTCCACCGGAACAGTGACTCGTTCCCAATCAAAGAAGTTATCTACTACCATAAGGAGGATCCTTGAAGAGCTAGAGACCCACAACCACTACTCGGAGATGAAAGAAGCCCGGATTTGCACCACTTCCTCATCACTTATCCGAGTGACTAAGTCGATTGGTAAGGTATTTGGGGTACTCTTCCTCTAAAGGGGTTTGTCCCACTTTGTTTACCCTTTGGAAGTTTAATGAGGCCCATTGCACTAGACCTTACCCGAAGATCGCACCAAGTAGCCAACTATAAACGGACTTATGACCATGTGAAGGAAGCCAATTGGTCCTATCCATGCGTGCCCTTTTTAGTCATTATCTTTCTATTTAGGGTTTTACTTTCTTTGCAAGCTAAAGACTGTTTAAGCTCTTTGTAGCCGTTTTTGGCAAAGGGAACTTTCAAACTTTTACGAATTATGAGATTTGTTTCTCTTTGGAAGTTCATCTAAGGGTGAAACCAAACCTCTTTCTCTCGTTCTCAATCGATCTCGAAGTTTTTTTCATCTTTCTTGATAACAAATCTTTAAGGCATTTGGTCATACGGTCATGATTTGAGACTCGTTCTTACTTCTTTGACCAGATCTCTTTCCTTTCAGATTCTGTTTCGTTCGTTCTTAATCTTTGTCCAAAAGATTCAAACTCAGCGACGAGTTTTGCTAGATTTGTCTGTTTGGTCGTGAAACTCGAGACTCATTCCCAGCGTACGGCCGAAGAGGCCATACCCGTACGAACGCCGATATCCTCAACTTTCTTCCATCGACCATATCTCGTTACTTTGAAGATTTCTTTCGACTGATCTCAATCATTTCCCCAAAGTAGCCATCCCACCGAAGGAAATCTCATTCCTTGGCGTTTCTTTTGAAGAACCCGTACTCACTCTCTCTGTACGCCCGGCGTGTCAGCACGCGGCCGTACCCGACGCGACCTCAAATTATTCTACCGACCTCAACAGCCGGCCTCTCCACTTTCTCTCGACTATTCTCCTTATTTTCACCTCTTTTTGATGTCCAAGAAGTCTAACACCTTTCCAATGCAGGAATCTCGAGATATGGCTTTGTGGTCGTCTTAATCTGGTGGCCACGTGTACGTACATCCTCCGAGCGTGTTCGATCTGTCTCTAGGGATATATCACTTTTGCTGAAAAACTTGGCTTTGCGTGTTTTGTTCCTAGCTGGATCGCAGTTCTCTTGGCAGACAACTCACTAAAGAAGCCTGTAGGGATGCTCATGGACCTACAAGTGAAGCTCAGAGGAGTAGAAGTACCCACAAACTTTGTGGTGCTTAAGCTGGAGGGAGGGAGGGAGAGAGAGAGAGAGAGAGAGAGAGATTGAGAGAGAGAGAGGAGAGAGAACCAGCTGATTTTTGGTAGACCATTCATGGCATCTACACAAGCTGAGATCTGCCTGAAGAGAGCTAAATTCACACTGGACTTGGGAGCTTATGGTATACATGAGTATGATCCAAGACCCTTGTCAAGGAAAGTCAAGAAGAAGGCTCAAGTCTTTGTAGTCACTGATGAGGAAGAGGAGAGCGATGATGATTGCTGGATGAGTTGTTTGGTCAGCCGAATGAGAGTGAAGATGAAGAGGAGAGTGGCGATGAGTACTTGGATGAGGAAGATGTTCTGATGGCTATAGAGGAAAACCTCTCGAATGAGGTAATGGAACAACCTGAGCCTGATTTTGGATTGTATCACATTCCAGGTTTCATCAAGGTGTTCAACATGGGGTATATCGCTTGTGATTCTCGCTCGATATTCAATGGGATGACGAATGACGTAGCTAATTTCTTGGGTTTTAAGATCAGGGATCCTCCTTGTGGGATCTTACTAAGTTGATTTCGCGTAAAGCACATGCAGTTGGCATGTTGAACGACGTGAAAGTCAGGATTATCCGGGACTGTCATTTCTACCGACTTCTTTATTTTCCTTGAGCCTTTGGAATTAGGAGATGGATGGATCATGATGGGAAGACCATTCCTAAAGGATGCCAAGGCAAACATCTACTTGGATACTAGAGAGATGGTTCTTCACAAGGTTGTGAGATATGCAACCTATCAACCTCATCCAACGCATGATCACAGTCTTGGAGTGCATAGGCCTGGAAGGGAACCTATAAAAGCTGAAGAACATAGGCACTGTCGTTTCGTGACATCATATCAAATTGAGGATTTGGCGAGTTCAGCCCAGGAAACAAGAGAAACCTAGAGCGCCAGTTTGAGGAGACAAACCATATGCTAGAACTCTGATGAATAAAGTCTGGGATCTAGAAACTGAGATGAATGCAGAAATGGTTAAGCATCATGCCAAGGTGGAGAAGCTCTTGAAAAGAGTTCGTGCATTAGAGCAGAACGCACTGGAAATGAACTTCAAACTAGAAGCAGAACGTGAGGAGCTCAAGGAGAGACTTCTCAAGATGGAGCAAAACTCCAAGCTGAACTGAGTAGAGTCAGCAAAGTCAAGCTAAGTGATTAAAAACAAGTTCACCTGGAAGGAAGTCCCATGTTATCCTTTGTACATATTCTTTGGTTTTTGTTTTTCATTGCTTTTGTTTTAATTGACTTGGATTCTTGGGTTTTTGTCTTGGGAGTTTGATGCATTGCAAGTTATATTCAGCTATTAAGGTCATGCAATGGCCACCTCACTGATATCGAGGTCAGTGTGAAGTAAGGATCAAACAGGATTAGAGACTTGGCTATATTAAGGAGAATTGGGAGTCTAGAGAAGCAGGAACAGTCAACATACTGGTCACAATATTGACCGGTATCAAATGACACGGAGAACTGAACGATTGCACCGGTGACTCCAGTGTGACCGGTCCAAAACGGTAGGAAGAACAAGAGCCAGCAACGGTTACTACACCGGTCACACTGGTGACCAGTACCAAACAGACAAAATTCTTGCCCAATTACATCGGTCGTCACACCTGGTGACCGGTCCTGATAGGCGAAAGGTTCCTCAAAATTTAAACTGATCATTCCACCATTCTTTAAGAACGGGTACCTCTCCAACACATAAAACTTCGCGATCACATCGATCATACCCACCGGTTAACCTGACCGGTACGAGGTACCACTCTCACCACTGTCAAATACGAATTTTCTTCTTCTATTTTCGGTTCCCTTTCTTCAGATTTGGACACATATAGACTGTGTTATTTAAGTTTGCGGGGAGGAGTCATCTTTCATCTGACTATGTTTTCTATTTTGTTTTTATCGAGTCCCATATAATCATGCTTAACAAAAATCCAAAAAAAATTTAAAAATTTTAGAAAAACCAGAAATAATATCATGCTTTTATTCGGGTTTAGCATATAAGTTGCATTTCATTTAGCTTAGGATTGAGTCTCATATAGGATGCATTTCACATTTTCAGGAAAGAACCACTTTAACTCCTTATCATCGATTCTAACTTAATAGTCTTGAAAAGTCTTGAAGTTCATAGCTGTTAGATCTTAATATTTTAAAAAAGCTAAGTAACTGGTTTGTGATTCTTGTTAGCCTAGATTGCTTTCAATTATGATATGAGAATAAACCTGAATTATAATTAGCATGATCTTAGTTGCACTGGTGTTCCATGATATTTTTTGTATTCAAGCACAAAATTGAGCACATTAACCTAAACACACTTAGCTCTATTCGGTCATTCTTATTTTTAGGATGATTTCCTCTAACCATTTACACCCCTAGCCTAAACACTTGTGTGAGTCCTCTTTGTTTGATTGAGTGATTGCAATTTTGCAAAAACCTGAAAGTATAGAGAGCGACATTAGATAACATCTATGTGGGTAGCTTAAGATGTTGGGAATGTAATGAAAAGATAAAGAAAGGTTTGGGTAGCTTTAGGACTTGATTTTGATCTGGTTATGGGTAAAACTATGTTTTGGATTATGAGATTGATATGAAAAGCTTGAAAAGAGAAAGAAAACAATGGGTAGAAAAGAAAAACAATAATCACAAAGAGGAATAAAAATATGAAAAAGGGATAGGATAAAAGGAAGCAAAAAAACTTATAAGAATCTAGAATAGAAAATAAAAATAAGCTCCAAAAAAAGGATTAAGGCTAGAAAAGAAATAGAAAAAAGAAAATAAAATAAAAAGATTGAAAATAAAAAGATAAAAGCATTGGAGTTAGATAAAAAGAAAGAGTCTAATTTTAAGAAAGGAAATCCCTAAGTAAAAAAAAGAAAATGGTGAAGAAAAAGGTCTAAAGAATATGATTGGGTAGATATAAAAGTCTAAGTTTGGGGGGGGGNGGGGGGGGGGGGATATAGATGTTCAATACTGGATGCCCCACTATTCTTTGTCTTTCCTGATTTTTCTATAATTTCTTTACTCCGCGAGAGAAATGAAATTACAATCAACCTTCATGCCTTGTGTGAAACTTTTTCTTTTGCATTGGAGTCCCCTTTAGTCCGAACCGATTGAAACCATTGTGTGCCTTGATCATGTTTCACTTTTGCTTATTGAATGTAGGAAAGCATGATAGGTTTAGATAGGTGGATCACCTTTGCTTAGTAATAATAGCGGATGGTGATATTTCTTGAATGATAAAACAAGTAGTTACGCTAAGTCGAAAACGGTGTCAACGGTGACTTTTGGTTGAAAAATTTCTTGTTTTTCAAACCTCGACCCTCTGCTTAAATTTTTTTTGTTTGAGGGCAAACAAAAGATAGGTTTGGGGGAGTTAATGTGTTGTGTTTTTTATGGTTTTGAACTTGGTTTTCATTCGTCTTTTCATTAGTTTTGGATACATTTAGAGTCTTTTAGGTTGCATTTTGCATGCATATGACATTTCAGGTGCAGAGTTTGAGTTACACAAAAGATGGACCAGAAGGGAGTAGAAAGGAGCAAAAACCGCACAAGTCTGGGAATTCAGAGGAGTTACACCGGTCAGATAGACCGGGGCAACACACATGAACCTGCAGACGCATTAGATCGGTCACCCAGACCGAGGCTCTACACCGATTCAAATCGACGGTGACACAACCTTGGTTGAAGAAGGAAGGATCGGCTTGAAGAGTAACGCATTAGGGTTCGCCATGAAGGCCGCGACCAAGGGAGAGAGAAGTCGACGTTGGTTCGGGCACTTGAGCTGAAACTTGTTGAGTGATCAAAGGGATCTTGAGAGTGCTCTGAGCAAAAGATATGTCAGGGAAATCGAACATTCGGCTGGAGGAAAGTTGAGGTCGTCGTTTGTCCGACAGCGGCAAGCCGTGGTACGGAGAATCGCCGTCCGTACGCAAACGCGACCTAAAGTCACGACAACCCCCTTTTAGAGCTCCTATGGACTTGAATCTTCTTGGACCGTGAGATGGCGTAAAGATGGTGATATGCTGAGGAGATAGGTAGGAGAAAGTGACGTGTGTGCATTCTAGTTGTTTTATCATTCGATTTTCATTCATTTTGCATTAGTTTAAGTATCATTTTGCATTAGTTTAAGCATTAGTTTTGCAATAGGTTGCATATTGCATATCATTGACTATTTCAGGTGAGAGAAGGACCAGATCGAAGAACTTAGCAAAAGGAACAAAAGGAGCAAAAACAGGAATATTGGCTAAGTCTCGAAGCATCACACCGGTGTACTACACCGGGCAACACACTGGTGTAAGCCTCCGAGCCAGAGTAGGAGAAACACACTGGTGCATTACACCGGCCAACACACCGGTGTAACTTCTCCGGCGCCACCAGGAGCTTCACACCGGTGTACAACACCGGCCAAGTGACCGGTGTAACCCTTCCGGAACCAAATTATACCAAGTCTTTATTTCCTTATTTTGAATTGTAATTGGCTTACTACAAAAGGGAGCCAATAACTAAAACCTGGGGGGGGATTCTCTTATGTTTTTCTCCAGACTTTCTCTCATGCTTTCTCTCTAGCTTTCTACTTTTCTTTGGATGCTTTTGTATTGAGATTCTTCGGTTAATCTATTGAGTCTTGCTTCGATTTCATTTCTCTATCTTTATCTTTTATCCCAAATCATGTCTAGAAACTATCAAAGTGTTCTAGGTATGATGTGTTAGTAGTCTCCATAGCTTATGGATTAGGGTAGGTTAGGGTTGTTGATTGATTGCTTTTGATGTTTAGGAATGATTAGAATAATGTCTTCTTCATATTTATCGATCTTAATGCTTAGATTTGATTGATCACCTTATCTATGAAACTAGGGAATTTCACGCCCGAGAAGTGTTCGATGAAATTCCCCAACCAAATAATTATGTTGTTTATTGATCCTTTCCAAGAGATTGTGTTAGGGGTTGTAGATTGTTGTATGGAATTGCACCTATTGCTTCTAAACTATGCAATTGGCCAAGAGATTGTGGAATTTCATGATTAAGAAAGGGGTNGAGAGTGAACTAGCCTAGGATTGATATTCTTAGACATAAGACAAACTGAATTGTGAAATTAAACATCATTAGTTAATCAATTGACTGCCCGATTCGATTGCCTTGTTCCATATGTTTGCTTTATTTATTGAATTCACATTTCTTCGGTCTGGTTGACTTTTATATTTTGCTTTATTTTAGCTTATTCATTTATTTAGGATTGTTTAGTGACAAAACAAATTCTATTGATTCCACTTAGACCTAGATGAATTCTCCATAGGATTAGTGCGTTATCTTCGACATGAGATTGGTTCGACATTTCTAAACCCTCCACTATACTACATTTGATTAATAAGAGGCAAAAACTGTTTATCAAATTGGCGCTATTGCCATATTGGGTCTTACGATAGCCATTAGTTCTTTGAATTACCTAGGGCCTAAGTTTTACTTTAAATAGTTACTTATTACTCGATTTGTTTGGTTCTGATTTCAGGTACCCAAACAAATCATGGCAGCACCACCTGTTAAGACAATAGGCGACATCAATGAACCATGTGTCCATAATGAGCGCCATGGAATAACTGCACCACCAGTGGATGCACCATCTTTCGAAATCAAAGAGAGTCAGATAAAGTTGGCAAAGGACAGCCTCCATGGACTACACAGTGAAAACCCAATTTATCATCTTGTTTACTTTGGCAGAATTTGTGCTACACTGAAACTACAAGATGTGACAGAGGATGCTTACAAACTACGGTTATTTCCTTTCTCTTTAGCTGGTCTTGCTGAAGATTGGGAAAGAATTCTTGCACCGAACACAATACTTACGTGGGAAGACTGCAAGAAAGCCTTCCTATCAGCTTTCTTCCTATCAGCTTTCTTCTCCGCTTCTAGGACACAATCTTTGAGAGACGATATCTCATCCTTCAACAAACATACATGGAAGAGTCTCTATCCTGCTTGGAAATGATTTAAGAAATACATTCGACAATGCCCTCACCACGGTATCCCTCAAGAA